>JAQZBX010062310.1:0-16910 GCA_029593785.1 Cabassous unicinctus
ATCTACAGCCAGATCAGACTTTGCCTCAAGACAAACTATATTTCATTAAACTGATTGTGATATGATTTTGTATTTAGCATTGTTACTGATTTAAAGTTTTTTGGAGTATTGTAATGTCTTTTTGGAATTCAAAGGATGGAGTGTAGCAGTTTAATATTATTTAAGAATTCTAAAGAAGATATTTGATTATGTTCATAAATTGATATGTTACTCTGGGCATGAACCCTTTGATTTTAGTTGATTCAGCTGAGATGGCTTCGATTAAATTTTGTAAGGATTAGCCCTTTGTTTCAAACACAGCTTTAGGGCATGCAGGCTTGAGTCCCCACACACTTGGTGGGCTGAAAACAAACTCTCACACTGAAGCAGATAACACAGAGAAGAAGAACACAGAATAAGGGAAACAACTCATTAGACACCGCAGCAGCCCCAGGAAGAGAGATGAGCCTGCTAGACTACTGCTAACCTTGTGAAGAGACTACAGCAGTTGAGTCTGGAAAAAAATGAGCCCTGGGGAAAGAGATGAGACATGCCGGCCTACAGCTGAGATCAGAAGAACCTGGGACCATGGAGAATTAAGAGGAAGAAGGAAGGCTGAACCCTTGCAGATGTTGCCTGCCATCTTGCCTCAACACATAGCCAATGAATTTGGGTGAGAAAGTACCTCTTATGCTACCTTGAGTTGGACTATTTTGAGCCTGTGACTAAAAGTTTCTACCCCAAATAAATAGTCTTTATAAAAGCCAACACAGTTCTGGTACTTTGCATCAGCACACCTTTGGCTGACTAATACACCAACATAGGCAGCATTCAAAAAGGAGGGAGAGTTCAAAATATTCACAGGAAAACAGATATTAAGAGAGATTGTCAACAAGAAACCTGCCCTTCAAGAAATACTAAAGCAGGGGTTTTTACCCAAGGGGTCCATGGAAAGATTTCAGGAGGTCCATGAGCTAAAATTGTAAAGAATCAACTTATTTTCTTTATTTTCTCTGACCTCCAATGATGAGTCTCATAAAACTATCTGACACTACATTCTGAGAAAGGATACATGGTTTTCACCTGCCTGCTAAAGGGATCTGTGAAACAAAAAAAGGTTAAGAAATTCTGTACAAAGGGAATTTTGCAGGTTTAAAGGAAACCAAAACAAACAAACAAACAAAAAACAGGAGGGAGAAGGTTGGAGGAGAGTTTAGGAAGGAAGATTATTGGTAAGAGGAATTAAAAACAAAGCAAAACAAAAAAGGAATACAAACAATGTATATTAGGTTGGAACAAAAGTAATTGCAGATGTAAAGGAGGACTTCTAGGAAAATGGCAACGGAGTAGGTAGACAGAGACTGACCCTCTCACAAAAAAAGAGGAGAGAAAGCAGGTACTTAGATATAAAGAAGGTGCTTTGGATATCTATAGAACAGGAAGGTGCTTTGAATCATCTAGGAGGTTACTGGAAAAGATAAAGAACACATGAGTTGCTCACCCCTGTGGCTGGAAACAACACATACACTCCACCCTCATGGTAAGTAGCCTCAGTGCCCCTTGCTCAAAGCTGCCAAGGGACTGGAGGGGGCGTTCCCTTGGAGGAAGTGGGCTCTTGCAGAGGGTGGAGAGTGGTTTCTTTGTGGTGAGTTTGGCCACCTGAGCCACCTTTGAATTTCGGAAGGGAACCTACCTGTACTGGGAGAGGGGAGTGTGGATCCCCTAAGGCAGGAGTTCATGCCCAGTCCATGGGGAAAGAAAGCAATTAGATAATTAGATTAGAGAGGTGGCAGGGACAGGCACCTAATCAGCAGGGCCCTAGGAAACTTTAGAAGTCTAAACATGCCTGGCAGAAAGGGGTCATATAGCTCTCTGAAGACAGATTAATCTAAGGAGACAATTTAGCTTAGTGGAGGAATTCCTGCCTTGCAAATAGGAGGCCCCTAGTTCTATTTCTGATTGATCAAGAGAGTGGTCTACCTGGTTCACAGGAAACATTTAGACAATCTCTCTGATTTAGGCTTTTTTGAGTCTGTTATTTTTTTAAGGTTCATTTTAAATTTTTAATTTAATTTAATTTTAATCATTAAACCCCGGAGTATCCGATAGAAGCCGCGGGCGCGGGGCGGGTCCGCTAGTGGGGCGCGCCGCACAGCAGACTGAGCTAGAGCAGGAGCCAGAACCCACCATTGGCGATTCTGAGCCCTGGCGACCGCGCAGTATGCGGAGGCAGCCAGCGGATCCGGGGTGAGCACTCCCAGCGTCGTGCGGGGCCAATGGGTTGTAAGGCAACCCAGTACAATGAGGCTGCCGGGGGAGGCCTGGGCCGGCGGCGGCCCGACGCCGCCGGTCCTGGGCGCCGGCGGGGTGCAGCGGCTGTTGGAGCGGCGGGACATGCAGTCGTGTCCCCAGACTCCCCACCCCGCCGTCACGGCCCCGAATTGCCGGGGACGCGCCCCTGCGATGGCCCCAGGGGAACCTTTCTTTTAGGGGCCTTTAGGGCGGTTAGGGGTTGACCCGGGCCAGGGGTACCCGCCGTCCAGTCCTCCTAGCCTGTAATTCCCGGGCTCGGGGCTCGACCCAGGGTAGGGAGGCATCATCCACACACAAAACTAAAGTTAACAGCTTGTAATTTTATGAATGGGGCCCTCGGTTCCTCCTGCCCCGCTAACCCACGTCTAGAAGCGCTTGGAAGTCGCGAACCGCAGTTACTTTTACAGGGATCTCTCAGAGGTTTTCTGCGCCTCGGGTTGTTTTTTCTCAAACTCCTGGACAACGTGGATGACCATTGGGGTGGTTTGTGTGTTTTAGAAATGAGGCGGCTGCATGCTTAACTCCGGGGGATTGGAAGGTTAACAAATGACATTGGACTGAGGTCTAAGGCCAGGTGCCCTGTCGGGAAGCGCGTGTGTGATGGTGGAGGCTGTAGCCGCTGGTGAACCCAAAAATGAACGGTGCTACAGGGAGCAGGGGTGGAACAGCTGACTTAAACTGCACCACACACCGCTCAGAATGCATGATGAGGTAGTATTTGGTGCAGGAGAGTTTCCCATTTTGAAAACGGTTCTTGGAAAATTTAGGCCCTCATTGTAGTATTGGTTACTTTATAGTTACAAGATATAAAGTATAAGGACAAAGTCTGCTTCCACCCTTGCTCTTTTTCCAAAGCCTTGAATTAATTTGTCACCATATATTTTTAGACACTGCACAGGGAAGACATAAGTTTTTTAGAGTTGAAGGAAGAGCACGGGCTCCTTGAGGGCAGGGGTTGTACCATGTTCAAGTTTTCAGGCCCATCACTGCTCTGCATAGAAACAGGAATGAGACTTTTGCATGTTTTGATGATTCTCATCAGAGGACTTGAAAGCGTCCTTTCAGGAGCTAGATATAAGCTGGAGGGAAACAGAGGGACTTGAATGTTGAAATCAATAAGGGAAAATGGAGGGAGTTTGAGGAGTCTAGGTTTGTGGGTTTTAGATTGGAGTGATACAGTGCAGTTTATATCATAGAAGGTATTGGGAAAATGCAACAGCCATTTCCATTAGCGCTTATTTAACCCTTTAACTGTTTCAGTATTCTTTCACATTCTTCCAAAAACTGGTAGCTGTCCTGAACTTATGGAAAACAAGTAAATCTCCTGAGGTCGTGAAGATAAAGCCAGATTTTTGCTGAGACGAAGGAGATTAACAGACTGATTGAGACTGGGCAATGAAGGGTCACAATCAGAGTTGTTCAGAGAATTGCTGTAGTTAATGAGCTGCGGTGCTTGTGGTGCAGCTGAGTTAGCACCCAGTGTCCTGCCTTTCTGCCTGGTGTTGTTTGTTTGTTTGTTTGCTTTGGGGGGTATTCCAGATGACCTTCGGGAAATCTGAGTTTACTGCTGTGTAAGGGTGACTAGACTTAGCTAAGTTTGTGTCCCAGTGCTTCCACTTGCCACCTGTGTGACCTTGGGTAAATTAATTTCTCTCTCCCTGTACCTCAGTTTCTTTATCTGGATAGTGGGATAATATTCACATTTCATCAATTCTAAGACAGTACAATTTATCCAATCTTAACATTGATGGGGAAAAAAGCTTCTTATAATCAATAAAGTCTTACAGTTATTATTGGCAATGGTTTGCTTTCTTTGTGCACACAGTCAGTGTGGTCTTAGATTAGCACAAAAAAAAAACAAAAGAAAAAAATATATAACTGGGATATCATCAAAATTTAAAAATTTTGTATCAAATGAGTTTACTACAAAAATGAAAAGACAACCAATGTAATGGGAGAAAATATTTTATAATCACTTATTCAATAAGGGTTTACTCTCCAGAATATATAAAGAAATCCAACCCAACAATAAAAATACAAACTAATTTAAAAATGGGCAAAAGACATGAATATACATTTCTCCAAAGAAGATATAAAATGGTTAAAAATCACATGAAATGATGCTCAGCATCATTAGCTGTAGAGAAATGCACTAGTTAGACTGGCCATTACGAAAAGGTCAGAAAACTTTTAGTATTGGAGAGGATGTGGAGAGATAGGTATGCTTATTCACTGCTGGTGGGAATGGAGAATGGTACTGCCACTGTGGAGGACTGTTTGGCAACTCGTAAGTAAGCTGAATATAGACTTGCCATGTGACCTGATAATACCTTTATTAGATATATACCCAGAAGAACTGAGAGCAGTGACATGAGTAGACATCACATACTGATTTTCATAGCGGCATTATTCACAATTGTCAAAAGGTGAAAACAATCCTGGTGTCCATCAACTCATGAATGGATATACAAATAGTGGTGTATAAACAGAATGGAATATTATGCAGCAGTAAGAAGAAATGAAGTCGTGAAGCATATGACAACATGGATGAACCTGGAGGACATTATGTTGAATGAAGCAAGCCAGACACAAAAGGACAAGTACTGTATGATTATGCTTTTATGAACTAAATATATTGTGTAAACTCATGGAGTTAATAATTAGAATATAAGCCACTAGAAAATAGAATGAGGGTAGAGACTGGAAATCTGATGATTAATCTATTCAGAACTGGTGTAGCAGTTTGGTATTATTTATGAATTCCAAAAAAGATATTAAATTATGTTTGTAAACTGGTATGTTCCTCTGGGCGTAATAGATTGTATTAAATTTAGAGCTTTCACTTTTACTCAATTAAATAATGATTAAGGCTTTGATTAAGCCATTTCAGTAGGATGTTGAATCCCCACCCCCTTGGTGGGCAGGGACTTACAGAGAAAATGACATGGCAGAGGAGTTACTTGTTTTTGGATGCTGCAACCCCAGGAAGTAAATACACAGAGAAACAGATATGAAAGGAAAGAGAGAAGGCTCCATTAAACACAGCAAAGGCCCCAATAAGAGACACAAGCCATTCACCTGCTGGTTTACAACTGGCCTTGTGGAAAGAGCAGAAGCACTGAGCCTGGAGAGAAATGAGCTCTGGGAGAGAGACAAGATTTATCCCAGCTTAAGGCTGAGATTGGAAGAAGATGGGACCATCTAGCCTTAAGTAAGGGGAAGAGAAAGCCTGAGCCCTTGCAGACATTGGCAACCATCTTGCTCCAATATGTGGCAACAGACTTTGGTGAGGGAAGTAAATTACACTTTATGGCCTGGTAACTGTTAGCTTCTACCCCAAATATATACCCTTTATAAAACCCAACAGATTTCTGGTACCTTGCATCAACATCCCTTTGGCTAATAGAATTGGTAAAAAGGTTGTTTGTAAATCTTTGGAAATGATAGAAATGGTGAAAGCACAACATAGTATTTGTAACTCTTAGAGCTATTAAATGAGTGTGACCATGGTTGAAAGGGTATGTCTAAGGTCACGTATATTACTAGAAGGAAAGCTAAAAAATGTAACATGGGAGTGTATAACATAGTGAAACCTCATGTAAAATACAAATATGTGTGATATATATATAAAACTTTTTACAAAATAAAAATACAAATTTACTAGAGAAAAGGAAATAGATTTGCAGGTATGTATAGTAGGAGAAGCATAGTGTGATTGGGAGGTTATGAGTTTTTTGTTTGTTTGGTTTTATTATTATTTTATTATTATTACTGGAATAATGAAATGCTCTAAAAATTATTGAAGAGTTGTATGCACAACTATGTGATTATGCCAAATATGATTGATTGTATACTTTGGATGGATGTATTCTTTATTACTATATTTCAATACAAATTGATTTGTTAAAAAAAATGGGACAGAACGGGTGTAGCTCAGTGGTTGAGTGCCTGTTTCCAATATACAAACTCCTGGGTTTTTCCCAGGATCTCCTTGGGAAAAAAATGGGAAAAGTATTTGCAATCCATTATTACAGACAAAGAAATAAATTTGTTTATAAGTAATGATCTCATTCAATTATATGTCAATTTATAAAGTTATCTTAGATTGTAATAAAACAATTCACACAGGAGGAAATACAAAGGACTGAAAAGTACTTTTATTGTATAATTTCACCCACAAGTGAAGACATGTGAATCAACAAAAATAATGCTCATCTCTACCAAATTAAAATTAGAATAATAATAATGATGATAAGAAAAAGAAGGGAGGAAGAGGAAGAGGAAGAAGAAGGGGAGGAGTCCCAGTTCTTTTGAGGGTGTGAAAAACTAAGGCACACCTACTTTCAGATGTTCATTATACTATTTTTATTCAGAGATTCAATATTAAAGGATAATCTGAAATGTGGACAAAGATGAATGCACAAATATGGAAAATGAAGCATTATTTATAAAAGTGAAAGAATTCATATGTTTGTATATTGTTAAGTAATTGTTTTATTAATATTAGAGGATAATATTCATTGTTTAAAATGATATTTAGAATTAAAGAAATGCTTATGTCACCTTTTTCTTATAAAATAAGGTGTAATATTTATAAAGTATTATTCCAAATATATAAATATTTTATAAAACAAACAACCCACAATGAAGTAAGTACCCTTTCACTACCACTAGAATGGCTAGTTGTATAAAAAGCAGAAAATTGGAAGTGTTGAAGGGGATGTGGAGAAAAATGAACACTCATTTATTGCTGGTGGGAATGTAAAATATGGCAGCTTCTGAAGAATAGAGTGTGTCATTTCCACAGAAACAAAGTATATAATTATCATATGATGCTACAATCCCACTACTATGTATACACCCCCCAAAATTGAAAACAGGATCTCAAACAGATATTTGCATGCCAATGTTCATAGTGGCAGTTTTTACAACTGCCAAAAGATGGAAGGAAACCAAGTGTCTGTCAGCTGAAGAATGGATAAATAAAATATGGTCATTATATACACCTGAATATTATTCTGCATTAAAATAGAATAATGTTTTGATTCATGCAACAGCGTGAATGAACCTTGAAAACATTACATTGAATGAAATAAGCCAGATGGAAAAGGACAAATATTTTATGATCTCACAGATTTGAAATAATTAGAATAAGAAATCTCTTAGAGGCAGAATGTATAATATAGAGCCAGGGTCTGAGCTGGGGGTAGGGAGTGAGGAGTTAATTCTTTCATTTTAAAGAATTTCTACTTGGGTTGATTTTAAATTTTTTGGTAAAGGATGGTGGTGATGGTAGCAAAAGATTGTGAATATAATCAACAGCACTCAATAATATATCTGAATATCATTAAAAGGAGACATTTTAGGGCATATATATTACTAGAATAAAATATTTTTGTAAAAGTTGAAGAGATAATAAATACTTTCTCAGAAAAATCCAAACAGGTTGTAACCAACACATATCTCCTTGCAGAATCTATTGAAAAATGAAATTTCTCCAGGAGGATAGGAAATGATATGTCAGAACTCAGTTGTAAATAGAGAAATGATAAGCAACAGAGAGGGAACTAATAAAGACAAAATAAACTAAATTTTCTACTCTTAATCTAAAAGATGAAAATTTGTTTTAAGTAATAATAGTAACAATGTATTGAAAGATTATAAGAAAAGGATAAATAGAAAGGACAAACTGCTGTAAGTGATGTGAGGGAGGAATTGGGAAGGCTCTGCTATAAGGTGTCCACACTATATGAGAAGATGGATTGAAATGGATAAAAAGTATACTGCAAACTCTAGTGCAACAGTGCTATGAACAATTTTATGCCAACAAATTCGATAACCTTTATAAAATTGACAAATTCTTAGAAGCACACAAACTATCTGCACTGACTTAAGAAGAAATAGAAGACCTCAACAAACCAATAATAGGTAAAAAGAGTGAATCAGTCAACAAAAACCTCCCAATAAAGAGAAGCCCAGGACAAGATGGAATCATAGGTGAATTCTACCCATCATTCTAAGAAGAATTAACATGAATCCTGCTCAAATTCTTCCAAAAAATTGAAGAAGTTGGAGTGCTTCCTTACTCATTCTATAAGGCTATCATCACCATAATATCAAACCTGATAAAAGACATAACAAGAAAAAAATATTAGACCAATATGACTCATGAATACAGATAGACAAATCACCAAGAAATACAAGCAAATCTTATCCAAGAGCACATTAAAAGAAATATACACCATAGTCAACTAGGATTTATCTCAGGAATGCAAGGGAGGTTCAACATAATAAAATAAATTAATGTAATACTCCCCATTAGTTAAGCAAAGGGGAAAAAACACAAGATCATCTCTATTGACATAGGAAATGCATTTGACAAAATCACACACTGCTTATTGATTAAAAAAAATCAGAAGCCTATGAATAGAAGGAAACTTTCTCAACATGATAAAAGGTATATATGAAAACCCTATAACTAACATCATACACATCATAAAATATTCATCAGTAAAAGTTGGGAAACTTTCTCCCTAAAATTAGGAACAAGACAGGAATGTCTAATTTCACCACTGCTAATCAACATTTTAATGGAAATTATAGCCAGAAAAATTTAGGCAAAGAAAAAAAATAAATATAAAAACATACAAATTGGAAAAGGAGAAATAAAACTTCCTTTTTAACAGATGACACGATCCTATATAAAGAAAATCCTGAGAAAACGTCAGCAAGGCAACTAGAGCTAATAAATTATTTGAGCAAATTGACAAGGATTAAGATCCTCAAAATCAATGGTGTTCCTATAAATACTAATGAACAATCTGAAAGAATATCAAGGAAATATTCCATTTATAATAACAACAAAAAGAATCAATTATTTAATAATAAATTTAACCAAGGATATAAAGGAATTGTGTATGGATAACTGAAAAATATTGCTTATAGAAATTAAAGAATACCTAAATAAATGGTGAGACATAGAGTGTTTATGGATTTGAAGGCCAAATATTTTTTAAAATCAATTCTAGCCCCAAAGAATTTACAGATTCAAAGCAATCTCAATAAAAATTCCAGCGGCCTTCTTTGCCAAAATGGAAAAGCCAACCATCAAATTCATATGGAAGGGTAAATGTCCTCAAATAAGAAATATAAATTTGGAAAAGTTGAATAAAGTTGAAAGATACATACTCCCCAATTAAAAAACAAAAACAAAAACAGGCAAACAAATAAACAAAAAAAGCACAAAAAACAACTGATTACTAAATTACATTAATTCAAACAGTGTGGCACTTGCACAAGGACAGACATGTAGACCAATGGAATAGAATTTAGATTTTACACCTATAGCAAATTCATTTTTTTAAATTTTTAATTTTTTTTAAGTAGAGAAGTTGTGAGTTTTCAAAACAATCATACATATCATGCAGAATTCCCTTACATCACACCTCCATCAACACCTTACATTGTTGTGGAATATTTGTTGCATATTATGAAAAAATATGATCAGAATATTTCCACTAACTATGGTCCAAACATATACTTGGTATATATTTTCCATATACCCCCTATTATTAGTACTATGTATTAGTATTGTACATTTGTTATAGTTCATGAGACAACCCTCACATATTTGTACTGTTAAACACAGTCCATCTTCTAAGATATGGTTCACTGTGTTATACTGTCACATTCCTTGTAAAAAGTGAACCCAGAGGTAGATGAGGATTGTAGTTAATAATGCAAATACAAGAATGCTCTTTTATAAACTAGAACAAATGTCACTATTACAAGGTAGTAAGAATATAGTGATGCATGGGATAAATACAACTGATGTAACTTATGGACTATAGTTCAGAGCAATATTGTAATATTGCATCATTGTCAAAGAAGGTACTATATAATAAGAAGGTCAATAATAATAAGAGGTTATGGGATTTTTTCTTTCAGACTAAGGAAAATGTTCAAAGGTTTACTAGGACCATGACTGCACAACTCTGTGATTAATGTGAGAACCACTGAGTGTACACTTGGATAGAATGGCCATTTCATTTTTGACAATGGGGCTATGTCCACTCAATGAGGAAAGAACAGTGTCTTCAAGAAATGGTGATGAGAAAATTAGTCCACCTCACCCTTTACAAAAGTAAAATTCAGATAAATTTAAACCTAAATTTGATCCTCAGAACCTCAAAATATTTAAAAGGAAACAAATGAAAATGCTATTCTATATTTGGGTCAGGAAAGAATTAAACAAAGCAGCCCCCACCAAAGAAAGTAAATAATTGATAAATATGACTGCTTAAAAATTTTAGATATTCTATAAAGATAAACACAGTATAAATTACTGAAAAATAAAGAGATGTCTCAGAAAATATATTCACAAATATATTACAAGTAATCTGTTCCCATAATATGAAAGAAATACTTAAAAAATTTTAAAATAACTATTCAATGGAAAATAAAATATTTATTTATATAAATGTATTATTTATACAAGAATTCCAAAAGACAAATACCTTTGTAATGATGATCAAAATCCCCAGTAATTAAGAATCCAACATTAAAATCCAAATTTGATGTCATTTTACATTCATCTGACAATTTTTTCAAATACTGACAATATCAAGGGTTGACTTTGATGTACAGAAATGGGGGTGACTGTACACTACTGCTCAGCTCAAAAGTTAATTCAACTGCTTTGAAAAGTATTTGACATTATCTAGAATAGTTCAAGATATATTCACTATATGCTTAATACGTCTAGAATATTCCCTTGAGCATCCATTGTTCCTGCCTTCAGGGATAAATGCCCATACATGATCACTTCAAAATAAATTATGATAATGAAAAAAAGGTGGCAAACTAAATGTCTATTGAAAAGATAAGCTTACTTGTGGTGTTGTAATATAATATGGTACTGCTTGTGGGTTTAAAAATAAAAGCACATGTTCTGCATGTGCCTGCATTTATAAAAGTTGAAATGGTTAAAAACCAAACAACAACAACAAAAAAAACATTGGCTCCTCACCCCAAAGAATTTAGAAAAGTAAAATTATTGACCCATAAATGATAAAGGTTGTAAGATGGCCATAATGTAAAACTATTAGCATAACTATGATATAAGTATCCCTCCCAATGAGTGAGTTGGTGTGGTGCTAAAGAGAGCAGCTGTAGACCATCCTACACACCCTTACCATGCCACCTCCAGATCCTTGCAGCTTGTGCCAAGATAGCCATTATTCTAACTTCTCAAAGGTAATCAGTGAACCCATGCCTTCTCCCCCAGGGAAGTCCTTTACATAGAGTTCCTCTTGGAATAGTCATTGCCAATCAAATGATGTTCCTGCTTAGTAAGCACTGCTTAACTTTCCTGATACACATAATTCTCATGAATGCTCATAAGATGAACAACCTACAGAAAATAAAATTTAGAAACTGTGCCAGAATTTGGGTACGGTCAGGCATTGATAAATAAAGAGGTGACTTCTAAACATGCAGCCAAATTGCTCTCTAGCAAGATTATAAAATAATTACTCTTCAAAAGATTTTGTATTTGTCCAATATCACCAAAGAGTTTTGTAACCTAAATGTTTAATTTTTCATGTCTTGAAAACTCAAGTGTTTCAGAAATAGTGACTCTCAAAGCTTTGACACTAAAAAATTAAGAAACAAAATAAAATTTATTTTTGATATTTTGGGCTGATATACCAACATGATCCTTATAAATTAATGTGTTAAATCCAAACTTTCTGCCTTTGACTTCAAGACTTTCCTAGGCTTCTTATTTCTTATGGCCTTTTAAACTTTATTTACTCAAGCCAAAAAAAATTATTAATTATTACCCCATTCTTTTAAGGATGCTATTTTCCCCACTGGAATTACTCTCAATCCTTTTTATTTAAATCCCTGTCTACTTGAAGGCTCTGCTAATATTCCTGTTCATAAGGAAACATTCAATTTCTAATCTGATCACTGATATCTAATACATATTTTCAACTCTTATGAAGTCAGTCTACAAGCTATTAAATACTAATGGTGATACTGTAAAAAATAGTTTCATATTATTTCACATGAAAAAAAAAACAAATTAAAATTTTAAATATAAAATAATGATAAATAGAATCTAGCAGGCTCAAAATGGAGGCACCCATGCTAAGACTCACATCAGAAAACCAAAAGTTTAAGCAAATCTATATTGCCTGTAAATGCCCAGCTTGTCCAGAAAATCAAATTTAAATAAACCTTCAATTAACTCCAGTTAAATTCCTTATACCTAATCAATCACTGCACTGCAAAAGCTAATAGAAATTTTCACCCAATGTACTTACTGATTTTGCCAATAAAAATCCTTTGCTCTCTTTGTTCAATAGAACTCCTCTCTACCTGGAGAATGAAGTCTTTATAATTCATCATGTGATTCAAGGTAACTCACTGAGATCTAACCAAATTTTCCTCAAGTTTTTATTTTAGTGCTATTTTGGCCATGTGGATAGGACCTGAAGGAAACTGCAAATAACCATAATGACAAACATGGCACCCACTGGAACCCACTGTGTTCACTGCCTTTATTGCTATGTTGTCAGACTCATTGGTGATTTCCTTTCATATATGAGATCTGCTCTTTTTTCTGTTCGAGCTGTTCAATCTCACTGAGTTCCCATCCATGTGTTATGGGAGCAACTATTCTTAGCAGGAAGGTCTTTTATGAGGATTGAGTCCTTACCCTTTGGTTTTGTTCACAGTATTTCTGCTGAGGGATCAATAGCAGTTTTGCTGTTGGTTTACTGTGGGATGCTCAAATACTAGGGTCACCTCACCTCATTCTAGGGATGCTCCCCAGCTTCCTTTATGTTTAACAGTTATGAGGCATGTAGTTGTGACTACTTGGTTAAATGGCAGAACATCACTAAGGAAAATTTAGAATTACTACAGACCTTATGAGAACTTTAAAGCTGAATGTAATTACTAATCTTTGAGGTGCTCTTGAAAAAGCTGGGTCCTAAATAAAGCAAAATGAATGGGATTCATATTTCAATTGCTATGATGAGTTGTCTGAAAAACTTCAAGTCTCTAAAATACATTCCTTAACACAAGTCAATGAGAAATTAAAGGTTCAAACCCTTAATGCCAGTGAGCACTCAGTTCATACATTTTCTACCTCATTTGCTCCTTCTCTGTCCATCTCTGCCTGAATATTTTTAAAAACTCTAGTATCACAATAACAGAGTTACCCTACTTTCCAGATGAGGAAGTTAAACAGTTGCCTTTTAAAGTTAGACCCTCTAAGTAAACCAAAGAACCATTATGAATAACTTTCTCTCCATGGTCAAAGGCTGAACTTTGAGCTATAAGCAAGGAATTTCCCAATTCACAGTAAGATACTCACCAATTCTATGAGGAATTTAAAATACTTATAGGAGCCTACAATCCTGGGATGTCAGTTCTTTATCCATTAATCCACATGTTAGTCTTATCAGGGGAAGCTCAAAAATGGATGCATGATGAAGACTGGTTGGGGAAGATATTTAAAACCCCAAAATCTCCATGGCACCATCCACTGTGGGAAAGAAGTATTTGAAAATTTGCAGCTGATTTACAAAAGCTGTTCCTCCAGTTTTTCTAGCACATGCTGATTTGTCAATCATTCAAACATGTAAATAACAACAAAAACGATGAAGCTTTGTAGATTTTAAAACTTGATTTGAGGGAAGCGGGTGTGGCTCAATGGATAGAGCTCCCGTTTACCATATGGGAGACCCCGGGTTCGCTTCCCAGGGCCTACTTTTGAGAGCAGGCCGGCCCGCCCGGCGCGGTGGGCTGATGCAGCAGAACCTCACAGTAAGGGGGAGATAAGCAGACACGGAAGAAACACACAGCGAATGGACACAGTAAAAACACAAGCAGCAAGGGGGGGATAACTAAATAAATAAATAAATAAATCTTTAAAAAAAAACAACAACTTTATTTAAAACCCTTTTTCTATAACACACAGGAAATAAAGAAATAACTTCTGATATCCAGCCTACCTTGGTGGCTCTAATTGTAATTGGATTATCTAATACAATAGGGGAGCTTATAAAAAGACAAAGAATAGGTTGATAGACAATGGACCTGGCTGAATTTATAGCTATGGCTGAATATTTTGAGACATATATGGAAACAGATTAAAAAAAAAAAAAAGAAGAAAAGAAAACTGGCAAACTTATGTCTTTGCAATTAAAACAATTACAAGGACCCAGAATTAAACTGACTAACTGAGGGTTTCAATTTAAGTACAATTTTAAGTCCAGAAATTGAACACCCAAGAAAATGGCCGAGAAATGTGTGACTAATTTACAATCAACCTTGTCCTTGTCAGAGAGATTGCCCCCAGAAAAATGAAAAACTTTTTTTTTTCTCCCAGGGCATAAAGAAACTTTCCTCAATATTGATGGGCTCCAGGGATCTCAGTGGCCTCTTCCCCATAGTCACTTTAAATGCACAAGGTAGAACTGAATTCTTTTAAATATTCTTCTTGTAGATACTGATACCTCACCCCAGCTCTGAGCCTCCTACTGCTAAAATAAAAGGTGCCTCCGAATAAGAAACAAATTACAATATTGGCATTAGCAATAAAGTTGAGTTGGAGTATTTATGTCAATCAATTCAAATGTCCACAGGATCTATTACTGAAATAAATTCATTTTTGCTTTGTGACTCTGCCCCCATAAATCTTCTGGGAAGAGACATGTTATCAAAAATAAGAGGTATAATTTGCTTCTCCCCAGGGGGAGAACTCTCTTTAGAACTTCCCAGAAATACTGGGCAGACCTTATATATTCTTTGCAAACTTTATAAGATATGGAGAATGAAGAAATTACTAATGACACCCTTGAAATATCTACTATACTTGAATCTCTATGGGCTCTATCAAGTACTGACATAGGTAGAATCCAAAGTGCACTACCTCTAAAAATACAGATAGACACAGCCAAACTGTTACGAGAACTTCCTCAATATCCACTTAAATAGGAGACCATTGTAGGCCTAACACAATAGTGAGGCAGGTTAGTATAGGGAAAGGGAAGTCTTAAGGCAAAGCTGAAACCAGGGAGAAAACATGGCCGTGAAACACTGCCTGGAAACCCCTTGAGGGAAGGGCTGCCAGAAAGACCCCATAAGATGCTGACCATGAAGTCATACCTGGAACATTTTCTGGGGTCAAGGGAAGGCCACAGATAACTCCAAAAAGGCCTCCCTATTGGTCCCGGATAACCCCAAACAGACGGCCTCATTATTGACCCCCTGAAAACTGACAGGTGGGGTAACCAATCAGAACAGCAAACAACTGGTGCTACCCCCCCTACATCAGGAAAGGGGAGGAATGAATGATGGCTTAATAAAGGTAGCCCCCAATCCCAAATGCTCTCTCTTGGCTAAAGAAGCCTGCATCTATATCTTGGGTGCATTATTCTATTCTTTTCTCAATAAACTCTTTTTATTGGTTTAACTAAACCATCATGTTATTAAGTTCTTTTATGTAACATAGCCAATAACCTAGAGGAATCCAGCATCCCCCGACTTCAATAGTTAAAGTCTTAGGGTCTCAAGAACTAATTATTCCTTGCACTATTCCTGGTAGCACTCATATTTTACCTATAAAGAAACCTAATTGCCATGGATGGCAACTTGTTCATGATTTAAGAGCCACTAACAGATTAGTCAGCCCTCTCTTTCCTGTAGTTCCAAACCCAAATGCCCTGTTATTCCAGGTTCCTCCTGATTCTAAATATTTTAGAGATGTAGAACTATGTTTTGCTTTCTTCAGCATTCCAGTAGATCCAGTGGTCAATATCTATTCACCTTCAATTGGGATAATACACAATAAACTTGGCTCGTTATGCATCACGGTTTTATAGAGGCATCTTCTTATTTCTCTCAAGTGTTACATCAGGACATAAGCACCCTATAATTTTCTAATGGCTCTATTCTATTACAATATGTGTATGACTTATGGCTCTGATCCTCTACTAAAGAGAACTCTTTAAAAGATTTTATTTACTCCAACAGCTAGCTCAAAAGTGATATAAAAACTTTAAGGACAAACTACTCCTTCCTGAAGAGATAGTCCATTAATTAGGTCATGACTGAAATGCTAAAGAATTTTACCTATCACCTAAATGAATAAAATTGATCCAAAAATTCCCTAAGCACATGACAAAAAGGCAATTAAGGCGTTTCCTTGGACTGGTTCCTTATTGCCTACTCTGGGTTCCAAAGTTTCCATTATTGGTCTAAATTCTTTATGAATTAACAAAAACTAATACACCTAAACCTTTACTTTGGGATGAATTTTGTGACAAGGCTTTAAATAATTTAAGATGGCCTTATTATTTGCCCCCAGACTTGGGGCTACAAAATTTTTCTAAGTCATTTAATCTATTCATTTATGAAAGACATGATAGGCTTTTGGCTTACTAACACAAGAACATTGAGGAAAACCAGAACCAGTTTCCATTTTATATTACAGATGGATTCTTTAGCTTGAGCATAACTTGCCTATTTAAAAGCAGTAGCTGCAGCTGCAAAAAGAGTCAAAGTATCTGCAGGAATAACACTGAGCAGTGATGTATATTTAC
>JAQZBX010062311.1:0-16922 GCA_029593785.1 Cabassous unicinctus
TGAATTCTCCAGGAGAAGCTGCCTGGCCAAAGTAAAGGTGGAAATTCCCTCTTCTAACTGCTGAAATCATCACTTCTTTTAATGCCTTCAACTGATTGAATGAGATGTCACTCACTGTTAAAGGCAATCTCCTCAGTTGATTGTAGATGCAATCAGCCATAGATGCAACCAACTTACTGTTAACTTAAGTCCTCAAATTATCCTCACAGTAACAGTCTAGTACTTGCTTAACCAAACTACTCAGCACTATTATCTGACCAAATTGACACATGAACTTAACCATCAGAGTCCAGCCTTTGTCAACTTGGCAGATATACACATTACTTTAAACCATATTTAATCTATAAATAAAAAAACAATAACAGACACATTTTCACCTAATAAGTCTCAACAGTCCAGTGTACAATCAGAAACACACTAAATTTCTACAGAATAGGGTACAAGTCCATAGGTAATATTCACTCTTAAACTTGATATCTTATAACTTAAATACTAAAACATGAAACTAATACAACTTATGTCATATGATAAGGGCATAATATAGGGATGAAAACAAAAATATTTTCTTTATGTACATATAAAAATGTACTCATAACAAAACAGGGAAGAAATATTCATAACCATTAGTGCTCTCATTTCTATAACTGCTCACGTGGTCATAGTTTGTATTTATCACTACATTCTTCCACTACCCATTCCATTTTCCTTTTACCCTTAGCAAGCAACTCAGCTGGCTGTGCTTGTTTGCCTGGTGTGGTAACCAAAATCTTCTTTCCTGAAGTTTATGGGGCATTGGTAGTCATGTCTGGATTGGGTTGTTGCAGTTTTCTATTGACTTTAATAACAGACATGGTAGTGCTAAGAGACACCTTAGGGAATCTCTTGCATTCCAGGCTAACTCGTCTTTACCTCCATTGTTTAGCTGTTGTCTTATTTCCCCTTGATAGTCGGGATCAATCATACCAGCCAGTACAGTAATTCCCTTCTTTACCTGTTGATTCAGAGACACGAGGACCCCAAAGTGGTCCTCATGTCTTAACTTACAATTCAAAGGAGTCATTGTTGTGTCTCCTAGTGGAATAGAGTGGATGCTGCTGGAAGTTTCTGGCCTTTGAGTCTAATCAGAGAAGAGAACCAATTTCAAGAACCCCAGAACAAATTCAGAGCGAACATGAGGATTCTGCCAGTTTCTCAGTATGTCTATTCCAATTATACATTCTGGAACTGAGGAAATAACCACAGAATGTGTCCAGAGACCCACTGCACCCACTGTGAAATGGACCTGAGCCAAAGCTCCATAAGCCCCTACTACAGTGGGAAATTGATGTTTCAGATATCCTGGAATTCATGTCACTTCTGAGCCAGTGACTAATCACCCCCAAAATGCCTGATCATTTCCTATTCCCCAATAAACAGTTACCCTGGGAAAAGGTCGTTGGTCTTGGGAAAGGCTGGTAGAAAGATTAACAACATAAATTGTCAACAGGATCCTTCCCCAAGGCATTCCCCTCATTCAAGGGTCTCTGGGCCTGTAAACTGTCTCAAGTTTGGAATGTATTATTTAGCTTGATAATTCTACATAAACATTCTGTGAACCTTTCTGATCTCTGTAAAGAACCAACTTTGTTTTCATTGATTTTTCTCCATTTTTTAATACTCTATCAAATTTATTTCTGATCTATTCTTTACAATTTTTTCCTTCTCTTTCACATGGGTTAGTTTGCTCTTCTTTTTTGAATTCCCTAAACTGAAATTTTAGGTTATTGATTTGAGGCCTATTGCTTTTGAAATAAAAGTGTTTACAACTATGAATTTAACTATAAGCACTGCATTATGTGCATCCCATAAGTTGTGCTAATTTGTTTTCATTTTCATTTACCTAGAAATATTTTCTGATTTTTCTTGTGATTCTTCTTTTTCCCAACATTTATTTAGGAAGGTGTTATTTAATTTCCACAGAGTTGTGAATTTTAAAAATTCTGTTTTGGGTACCTAATATAATTGCTTCAAAGTTTGGGAACATACTTTGTAAGACTTCAATATATTTTAAATTATTGTGAACATTTTTGGATGCCTAGCACATTATATTCAAAGAATGTTCCATGTGCATTAGACAACAATGTGTTTTTTGTTATAGTTGGATGGAATGTTCTTTAAATCTCTCTTAGGTCTAGTAGGCTTATAGTTTTAATCAAATATTCTATTGCCTTGTTGAGCTTCTATTTTTTCAATCTATTATTGATTGTGGGGTATGAAGTCCTCCATTATTATTGCTAAATTGTCTCTGTCTTCCCTTCAATTACATCACCTTTGCTTCATGCATTTTGGGACTCTTAGGATTATATATGTTTATAATTTCTATATCTTCTTAATGGAGTAACTCTTTATCGTTATAATATACTTTATTATTTTGTAGTATGTTTTTTCTTAAATTCTATTTCATATGTCATTATTACTGCTACTCCAGCTCTCTTATGTTTGCTGTTTTCATGGTATATAATTTTATAAACTTTTAGTTTCAAACTATTTGTATCCTAAAATGTAAAGTGTGTTTTGTAGATACCATATAATTGCATCATGACTTTTATAATTCCTGTCAATCCCTGCCTTTTAATTGGAGAAGTTTAATACATTAACATTTAATGCAATTACTAATAAGGTAGGACTTATGTCAGTCATTTTGCTTTTTTTCTTCACATCTAATGTCTTTATTGTTCTATAGCTCCATTACTGACTTATTTTACTTGCAATTGATAAATTTAATCCCTTTCTGTTTCTTTTACTAATTAAAAATATATAGATTTTCTTAGTAGTTTTCATGACAAATAGTATTATTTTACATTAAACTATCTAGGTCAGATTATTGCTGCATTAAATGAAATAATATAAAGAAACTTTGTTTCCATTTAGGTCCTTTCTGTCCTTCTCATTTTTATAATGATTATCACACAAATTACATGTTTATAGAGTATAAACCTATCAATGCACTGCTATAATTATTTCTTTCTGTAGTTGATTTTTAAATTAAGTAGTTTGATTAAGGTGTTAAAATGATACTTTTAAAAGATATTTTATATTTATCTATGAATTAACCTTTAATAATATTCATTCTTTGCCTTTTATGTTAGAATAAATATCTGATACTCTTTTAGCTTGAAGGGCTCCATATATTTTGTCCTCTAGGACAGGTCTTCTAGCAGCAATTTCTCTCAAGAGAAAAAAAAAATTTTTATAGCTTTGAATGTTTTAATTTTTCCTTCAAAACTGAACAATGCTTTTGCTTGAATATAGAATTCTTGATTGGCATTCTTTTTATTTGAGGACTTTGAATATTTCATTCTATTACCTTCTGCTCAGTTATTTTCCAGGGTTCAGAACAAGTTGGTTTTGACTATTTTTGTCAGTGACTTGATTGCTTTTATAGACAGACAGATTTATGATATTATCACTCTGCCATTATGGAAATTCCTCCATCATATTCTTCATATTGTTTTTAATATATGAGAATCCCCTCTATTTTTGATGTAACATCTATGTAATCTAAAGCTTCTTTCAAAGTAAAAAAAAAATTTTAAAGATACATAGTAGTAGCGTATCTTTTGTTTTTAACATAGCTCATTTAGTTTCATATATTTTTATTAATTTTCTTTCTTTCAAAGAATGATCTATATTTTATTAACTTTCTCTATTGTTTGTCTGTTTCCTATATCTGTTCTTATCTTTATTATACCTTTTCTTCTAGTTACTTAGAGCTTACCTTGTTATTTATTTGGTTCATAAACTAACAATTTAGATTGTTCAATACAAATTCTTTCCTCTTGAAAATTAAGCAACTGAATTCTAAATAATGGCTGCATCACAAAATTTTTAAAAATTAGAAAAACTTATAACCTGAACAATAATGAAAAGAATTAATATCTAGTTTGTAAGATGAGCTAGATCTGTCTGTAGAGAAAAATGTATAATTTTAAGGGCTTTTAAATTCCACAGCTCATTGCTTTATATAGAAGAAAGTGAATTGATTGAAGAAGATGTTTATGTATTAATTTGAAATAGAACCAAAATTAGAGGTTTTATTCAAAGGAAATTTTACATAGTCACTGATATTATCTTTGTATTTTTATATACTTGAGCAGTCTGAAAATTTTGTTGTTATACTCTTCTTTATTTTATAATTAAATGCATTGTAAGAGAATATCTACTAAGCTTATACAAATGTTAAAAAAATGAATTTTGATTGACATATATAAGGAAAGTTTTAATTCTCCATGTATCCTGACCCATAACCCCCATTTATGATTATATTTCAAACAAGACCCATAGTGTAAAAATGAAACTATATTTTAAATCAACTACATTAAATTTTATTAAAAACCTCTACTGATGTGGCAAAACATATTGAAAAATCAGCAATGTCAGAAGTACACAACTTGATTAACAATAGGTGTAACATGGGGTACTTTTATGTAATCTAAAGCTTCCTTAAAAATAAAAAAAAAATAACTAAAAAAAATTATAGTTAAGCATAACAACAAAAACTTTTGGGCTAACTTTAATAACTTATATCTTTGCTGACATGTATTAATTTAAGCATTTGTGGGTCCTTATATGTTAAGCCTGTTTACTTTTTGTTAAAATATATTATTCTCTTTAATCTCTCCCCCACCATACCTATTTTCTCCCTTCTTTACATTGCTTCATGCCTCAAGTGATGGGCATCAACACACTGTGTGACCAGACTCCTTATTCAACTTGTTTGTTGGGTTTACCCAATGGGAAGCACCAATGGTACACTGGCAGAAAGGGAAGTCTGATCGTATAATTTTCCCATCCCAGACTCCTCTTTATGACTGTAGCAATAACTATGACCCTATAACATAATTTTTTTTTGATGGTCATTCTTCAAATGTGTCAGTTTCCAGTAGTTTTGACTTTTGCTACTTCAATTCTAGGGCTAGTCATGTATTTTCACTTACGAGTGCCTAGATTTCTCTCCATCCCTTATTGGTTTCCTTAAATCTGAAAATGCTTAAGTAAAAAATATTTTTTCTTGCTGATATTTTCCATTTATTACTGCAGTAGACAATCACTCTGAAAGTGCAACATTAAATCACCCTTGTCACAGTCTCTGCTCCTTCTTCACTGGCAAATACTTGGAAATTCATTCTTGGAGCAACGCAGACCACAAGCGTCTCTCTTGGGAAAAATTATTACCAGTATCACAGGGAAACACACACACACAGACACACACACACACAAACAAAAAGGATAAAAAGAGAAGAGCACTGGAGAGGAGTAGAGGGCAATCCTAAATGGGAAACCCAAAAAAGGGGACATGGGAAAACAGCCCTCAGTTTGCAAAGTGGAGTCTGTCTTCTCTACCCCCACCTTGCAGTAATCTAATTTGCTGGTTAGACTGGCCCTGGCCGATCTTTCTTCCCCCACTGTCTCTAGAGCAGTCACACCATAACAACAGCTGTGTCTTACCTCAGCATCTCATAGAGGCCCGGCCCATGGAGTTCAAATAAATGATAAGGTCTCTCAAGCTTGTTTGGGGAAAATGGGTGAGTTGGATAAATTAAACATTCAATCCCATCAAAAGTTGTTAGACAAAGTATCTGGGAGAACACTGGGAATAAGATGCTGTCTAATAGGGATGACACCTCAGTCTAACAACCATAAGTTCAGCAGATTTTTATAGGAAAAGATAACCTTCAAATACTGCTATTGAAAAAAGGAGAATCATAAGCAGCTCCAGAAAATACAAGAGTTTCAAAAATTTGAACAAATGGAACAAAAAGCAAAAATATGGCCAACAAAAATCCTAACAAAACCTTCAAACCTTCATACATGAACACATATGTACGTATGCACACACACACACACAATAGGTAAATGCTCAAAGGAGGAAAATCCAAATATCTGCTTTCTTTGGAATTTTCATGGCAAATCTGAGTTTAGGCAAAATTGAAGATGTTTTTGGGGTCTAAACAAATCTCAGGAGACAGCCTTTGCTCTTCATTTTGGCCAATGTTTCTCCTATATTTGCCTGAGCCCTTCAAAACAGTCTGGACAACAGAATTCATTCTTCATATTCCTGGAGTTTAACTCACAGCTAGATCTTCTTGTCTGATCTACCTTCACCTGTAATGGAAGCACCTCCCTTTTGGCCTCTGCACTCCCCTGTTTTTTTAGAAAAAAGCATCCTCAAACAGTGGTAGCTAGAGGGTGTTCAGAAGTTGGAAAATACAGAGAATAACATAAATACATAAGGAACTCCCTGTTACTCCCATATGATATGATTTCTCTGAGACCAGGTAGCTACGGACTTCCCTATCTGTAAGGATATGTTTAGCCAGTTGGGCCTTGAATCTCAACAAAGTTGCAACACCTACTCTCCAGTTCATTGGACTCACCCAGGACAACTAAAAAGGAAATGATGATGGACAACGACCATCCCAAGGAACAGAGAGAGTCTACAACTGCAAGGAAGATTGTCCCATCCATCTGTCCTGTGGGATCTAAGCCCCCTCTAAATTAGAGGCTGAGTGGGCACCACCATCCCAGAACCCTAGGATTGGGGAATGAATGATGGACTAGAGTAGACTTGCTTTTATTCTCCTATAGACTTATTGTTATTTTAGCAATGAAAGAACTTTTTATCATTGATGTGGAGGCAGTGGCCACCGGAGGTTCTGAGGGGAGGGAAAGGGGAAAAATAGGTATAATATGGGGGCATTCTCAGGACATTGGAATTTCCTGAATGATGCTGCAATGACAGATACAGGCCATTATATATCTTGTCATAACTTACAAAATTGTGAGGGAGAGAGTTCAAACTGTAATGTAAACTATAATCCACACTTAGTGGCAATGCTCCAATATGTGTTTATCAATTGTAACAAATGTACCACACTAATGAGGGATGTTGTTAAGGTGGGAAAATGTGGGAGGCGTAGGGAGTAGGGCATATGGGAACCACCTATATTTTTTATATAACATTTATGTAACCTAAGTGTCTTTAAAAAAAATTTTTTAATTAAAAAATAAATAAATAGAGGCCTTAATTCAAGGCACTACAATCTTTGCTCCCAAGAGCCATGTAAGACATGGAGGTTGCTGTTGCACTCTTGCTCATTACTTATTGAATCCTACATGTTGCTTTGACCTTTCTGCCTTCATTCCTTCTGGCATCAGAGCACCAAGCTTCTCTGATGAGTGACTGGTCATTCTTAAAGTCTGCCTGCATAACCTTCAAGAGGGTTCTCTCCAGGCATCATTGGTCAGCACCCATTTGCTTACACACATACCAGGTGATGAGGACTCACATTGAGTTTTTCCAACCATTTCAGACAGGCATAGCCAAGCAAATAAAGGTCATCCTTCCAAGGGCACTGTAGCAGTTTGATATTGTCTATGAATTCCAAAAACAGAAATTGGATTATGTTTGTAAACTGGTCTGTTCCACTAGGCACATAAGATTGTATTAGATTCAGAGGTTTCACTTTTACTTGATTAAATTATGATTAAGGCTTTGATTTGGCCACATCAGTAGAACATTGTGTCTCCACTCCCTTGGTGGGTGAGACTCACAGAGAAAATGACAGGGCAGGGGAGAGAGTTGAGTTTTTTATGCTGGAGCCCAGGAAGTAAATACACAGAGAAGCAGATACGGACACAATTACCTGGCCGAGCTGACACATTAGTCTAACCATCACAGTCCACCCCTTGTCAACTCAGCAACCATACACATTACCCTAAACCATACTTAGTCTCTAAGTAAAAACAATAACGGACAAGCATACATATATATATTTCTGTCTAAAAATGTTCAACTCGCCTGCGTACAACCAGAAATGCATTAATTCCCCACAGAATAGGGTGCAAGTCCTTGGGTAATATTCACTCTTAAACTTGACATCCTTAAATATTATGACATGAATTTAATACAACTTTTCATATGATAGGGGAAAAGGTTGGGGAAGAAAACAAGAAATTCGTTTTGTGTACATATACAATCATACTCATAACGAAACAAGGAAAAAGGGTTCATGACTATTACAGTCCTTATTCCTGTAACTGGTCAAATGGACGAAGTTCATATTTATCACTACCTTCTTCCACTACCCATTCCATGCCTCTGTTACCCTCAGTAAGCACTTCAGCTGGCCGTGGTTCTTTGCCTGGTGGGGTGACCCAAACTTTCATTCCTGAAGATTCTGGGCCATTGTTAGTCCTGCTTGAATTGGTTCATTGCAATTTTCCATTGACTTTAATCACAGGGCATGGCAGTAATAGGAGATGCCCTAGAGGATCTCCTACATTCCAGGCAAACTCTTCTTTACCCCCATTATGTAGATGTAGTCCTATTTCCCCTTGATAGTCAGGATCAATCACCCGAGCCAGTACAATGATTCCCTTCTTTGCCTGTTGATTCATGGGTAAGAGGAGCCCAAAGTGGCCAGGTGGCTGTCTTAATTTCCTGTTCAATGGAATCATTGTTGTGTTCCCTGGTGGCAGCACTCCTTCTTTTGGGACTAAAACCTGTAGACGAGCAGAACTTAAGGTTGCAGAGACAGGAAGCAAAAATTTTCCTAGTGGGTCACTAGGGGTAATAGTGAGTGGTGCCACTCCCATTTCCACCCCTTGATTCCTGGACCCATGAATCCTAGTTAAGGGAGAAACAGCACCATAGAGAGGACGCTGATTCAGAGCATACACAGCCTCCTGGTGAACATTGCCCCAGCCCTGTAAGGTATTGCTACCTAGTTGGCGCCAACTAGTTTTTTTATTGTATAGCTGTCCCCTCCCACTTAAATAGATGGACCAGTCATGGTAAAATTTCCTTCAGGACTACGTGCCTGGAAATTTATGATTGGCTCAGAAACAGTTGGCAACTAAAACATCTCCTTTTAAAAATGTATACAAATATTTGCCTAGCCAACAAGATATCACTATCATGATCAGTATAAAATTGGTATGAGTAAATAAACAGATGCCTTGCATGTAGGCTTTTTAAAACAATCAAGTATTTAACAATTATTTATTGGACACAAGCTATGTGTAAGGTAATATTGGGCATATTATGATTCATTAGATTTTGCCATCAAGGGGCGTAAGAGCAAATTGAATGAAAAATAGACACACAATAGGGATATTTACAAATGCTTGTATGGTGTCAACTGGAAACCCAATGGTACAGCTACTCTTTTTACTAACATTTCATAGAGGAGGAAACAAATGTACACTGTGATTAAGTAATTTACCCAAAAATATTCAGATGATTTTTAGCTCTGGTTGAGATTTGACTCCAGGCAATCTGCCTTCTAAGTTTTTGTTCTTATCCAATACAATATGCTGCCTTTCAATGTAATTACAACATTGTTGCAGTTAATAAGTGCAATTAAATATCTTAATCATTGTCACTCGTTATTCTTCAATATAGAACTATGTCCACAGTGATATTTAAAAGAAGCCATATAAAGTTAAGGGGTAACAGAGATTAAAAACAGTTTTATCATGAGCTAGGTACCATTTGTTATTTCTAGCCAAAGTCCTGTATTGAAAGTTTTGGAGGATATAGAGTTCTGAAAAACACTAAATCTTTCATAAGCTAGTGGTCAAAATGACAGGCAGAAGCACCACACAGCCATTCACTCTCAGGAGAAAAAATGACACTGATTGGTTTAGAAGTAGAAAGACTAACACATTTTTGCCCTTAAGGGTTATAGGAAAAATGGATCTTTTAGCTCTGCGTGAGCACAAGCAACTCAAAAGCATTATTTGTGTGAAGTAGTTTGTAGAATCTGTTCCATTTATCACTAGAACTAGTGGTTGAGGTTGAAGCTCAGCAAAATTTGAGTTATTGCTCAAGCCCAGGATCAGTGGTCTCATGTTCAGGGCATTACCTTAGGTTGAAAGGAGATTCATGGCTTTGCAAAGACTCGGCAGCAGCATCTACCCCAAATTACCAACCCTTCAAGTTGCAGTGTGTTTTGAAAGGAGTTAGGCTTAGCTGACTAGAAGAAATGGAAAAAAAATTAAATCTTACAAATTATTTTCTCAAAAGCAGATAATAAACACTATTATTCCAGACATATGATATCAACTCCTGTGAACTTTTGTTTTATATATAATTAAACATTAATCTGGTGAGGTGAGTTTTGCCTAAGAATGTTATTCAGTTTCTAGATAGTGTCTCAGAAGCTGTCTAAAATTATGTACTCTGTTTTAGCTTATTCCTGCTGAAAGGTTTTATTACAAAATTTTTTTTTAATTTCCATACCAAAAAAGTTGTTGACTTACCATATTAATAATGACAGAAATTAATTGACTGTAATGAGAGGGTTTATTCCTGGACTCTTAATTCTATGCCATTGATCTATAGGTCTCTCATTAGGCCAGCATCACACTGTAGAGATTGATGCAACTTTGAATTAAATTTTGAAATAAGGAAGTATGAGTGCTCCATTTTTTTTTTCAAGATGTATTTGGCTATTCTGGGTCCCTTTCTTTTCCATATTAATTTGAGAATCAGTTCACCAATTTCTGAAAAAAGACCAGCTACTACTTGTTTAGGTGTTGTGCTGAATCTGTATATCAATTTGAAGAGTAAATCTACCTTAACAAATAGAAAACGTCTCATCCATGAATATGAGAGATGCTTTTCTAAATATTTAGACTGTTAATTTCTTTAAATAAGGTATTTTAAGTTCAGGTAGTATGTCTTCCACTTTCTAATAGTTTATTCCTAAGTATTCTTTTTTATTCTATTGTAAATGGACTTTAATTCTTAATTTTATTTGCATATTTCTCATTGATAGTGCACAGAAATTCAATTGATTTTTGTATCTTGGTACATGAAGCAATCATGCTGAAGTCGTGTATTATTTCTAATAGTTTAATGGATTACTTAATACTATCTATATGCTAGATCACATCCTCTGGAAAGACAGTTTTGTTTCTTCCTTTCCAAACTGAAAGCCTTTTGTTTCTTGTTCTAACCTAATTGCGATCTTGAGTAGAAGTTTTGAGATTGGACAACCTTGCCTTTTTCGTGAACTAAAAGGCAAATAATTCAGTTTCTCACCATTTAGTAAATGCTAGCTCAGACGTTTTCTCATCTTTTCATCACATTGAGGAAGCTCAGAAGTTCACTCTATTCCTAATTAGTAGAGACATTTGATCATGATATGATGTTAAATTTTCTTGAAACGTTTTTCTGCAGCTATTGAGATCTTGGTTTGATTTTTGTTTTTTATTTTATTAAGGTGGTGCATTAAATTGGCTAATTGTTGCACACTGGTCATGAGTTGCAATAATTTTGGCCATGGTGTATAATCTAATTTATATATGTTTATATTTGGATTGCAAGTGTTTTGTTGATAAAATTTGTACCTGTATTCCATAAGGGGTATTTGAGGTTTATTTTTTCTTGTCTTTGTCCTGTTTTAGCTTAAGGGTAGTATTTTCCTCTTAGAATGATGTGTCCTCTCCTCTTCTCATTTCTGGAATATTTTATTAAGGATTGAATTAAATCCTCTTTAAATGTTTGATAAAATTCTCTAGTGAAGCCCTAAAGATCTTGGGTATTTTTGGTGTATATTTTGTTTTGTTGTTTTTTTACAAATTCAAGATTTTACTTGCTATAATTCTATCAACTTTTTAAAAACATTTCTTCTTGAGTCTGTTTTGGTAGTTTGTTTCTGGCTTTTAGTTTGCCAGGACTGCTGTAACAAATACCGCAAATTGGTTGGCTCAAACAGGAATTTATTGTCTTACATATGTGGAAGCTCAGAGTCCAAAATTAAGGTGTCAGCAGAAATCTATACCATCTGATTGTGGTTGGCTGGTAATCCATCACTCAGTCTCTGCCTATGTCATATGGTTATCTCTCTCCTTCTGTTTCTTACTGATTCTGTGTCCAAATTTCCTCTGCTTATGATGAGTCCATTAATCCAGCTTTAGGATTGAACTTCTCCAGATTTTATTTCAAATAAAATTTGTTCCGGTGGGGAAAGCTTTGGAGCTCTTCATTCGTACGGACTGCTTCTCCTTCTGGGAAAAATATTTGAGCCTCTGCTCTGGTACTGAGGACAACAACAGTTGCCCACTACTCCTGAAATGGTATCATAGTTTTATGAGTAGAGCATTGGGTGGAGATGACAGCCTCTTGTCTTCTCAGCTTGCCTTTCCCAGCTTGGAACTTGTGCCTCCCGAGCATGCTGAGAACAGACAATCAGGGCTCCAATATACTTCTCCAGCCATTTCTGGGATAGAGCATCTGCCCAATGAATGGTGGTTTGATAAAGAAGTGGATTGGGATTCCCCTTCCCCTGTCCCCCCGCCCCCACCCCCCAATTTTTCTCTACTTACCAGAATTTAGCTTCTGCAATGTGGGGTTGTGAGATTTGAGATCTGCCAACAGCCTGCCCTCCTTATGAGAAACTGTATCACTAGATTGGGAGCTGAAGGAAGAGGGAGTACCATTTTCTTGGCCACACCCATCTGGATTTGAATTTCTGAAAAAATGGAGAGGGAAAAGGGAGAAAGAGAGTCACAGCATAAGTCCCATAGATTCTCATTGCTCTTAATGTGATTCATTTTAATATATGTTTCTTAATTTGAATATGCCATTAGGATAATTTCCAGAGAATTTACTTTGTTGTAATTTTATAATTTTCACCAGTTATCTTTGTTTCTTAGGAAGAGAATCCTCAGAGCTCCTTATTCTGCCATTCTAGAAGTGAATAGTGACTTTAACAATATTATAACATAACGTCAATATTCAAATCGATTGTATTTCCTTTACTGGCAAGTAATAAATGAAAAAAAAAGTATACGAATTACCACAGTACCACAAAAAGCCATTTAGAAATAAATCTTAGAAAATATATACAAGTTATACAATGAACAATGGAAACAATTGCAGAGACAAAGTAGGAAAGATTTATTTGTATATAACTCTTTTATATTGTTAAAAAGGCCAATTTTACCCAAATTTATCTATTGTGTTATTACAATTACCATCAACATCCCAAAAAGTTTTCTTGTGAAACCGACAATCTGATTATGAATTTTACATGGTAATTCAAAGAAAATAAAATAGACAACCTTTTAAAAGAACTACAAAACTTGAGGATTCACACAACTTGATTTGAAGAATAATACAAATCTACAACAACCGTGACAGTGTTCTATTGGCATAACATTAAAAAGCACAAAACGTGACAGAATTAGGGTCCAGAAATAGACACATATTTATAGCGTGTATGTTTTCAACAAAGCTGCTTAAGTAGTATTGAAACCCTGGATATCTGCATGGAAAACAAAATGAACCTCGACTCACAATATACAGTAAAATAAATTTGAAATTGATCATGTACTTAAACATTATACAATTATACAGAAAAAGACTGAAAATATATTTGTGACTTTGGTTAGGCAAATATGTTTATATTTTAGACAGTACTCAGAAAGCAATAACCATTAAAGAAAACAGTTTAAGAAAAATTTCAACCAAATAATAAAAATCTGCTTATCTGATGATACCACAGACATGGAAATATATACACATATCTAAGGAAGAACATATACATTACAAAGATTATATAAAGAAATCCTACAACCCAGTAAGAATTAGGTTTATTAAACATTTGAGAAGACAACACTCACAAAGGAAAGTAAGCAAATGACCATTACATACATAAAAGATGCTAATATTATTAGTCATTAGGTAAATGCAAATTAAAACCACAAAAATATAACATAAAATTCGCAACACAGTGGCTAAAATAAAACAAACAAACAAACAAAAAACAATAAATGCCAAAAGTTGTTGAGTGTTCATCAACTAAAGTGTCCTATAACCACTTTGGAAAACAGTTTGGAACTTTAGAATGAATTTTATTGATTAATACATAGCTTATAAACTTTATACATTTCCAAAACTGGAAACATCTTAAATATTTCACACAAGAAGAATGTGTAAACAAATAAGTGAATTCATAAAATGAGAGCATAATCCGCAACAGAAAAGATCAAACTGCTGATATATGCAACAGCATTTATGAATCACAGAGCAATTTTTGGTAAATAGAAGGTGAATACAGAATGATACCTTCTTTATGATTCCATTTATATGGAGTTCTAGAAGAGCCAAATTAAAATGTGGTAAAAACAAAATAAAATTGAAATTGAATAAGATAAATAAAATAATATAAAAATCAGGACCCTGGCTGTCTTCCAAGGAGGATAGATTGAGAAAGGGAATGAGAGAATTTTCTGTGATAATGAAAATGTTCTTTATTTTTATACAGGTGTGTGTTACACAAGTCAAAAGTCACCAAACTGGAATTCTTACAGTTTATAAATTTCTCTGTATAAATTACACCTCAATGAAAATTTAAAATATAATTGCTTTAGAAAATACTTTTGAGAAACAATATACTCAAAGACATATTGGTATAGATATCTATTTTCACAGATTTGATATTTGATTATATTAAAATAATGGTTACTATTTTAGATATGCTAATGATATTTGATTATGTTTTTTAAAAGTGCAATTTTAAAACACATACTGAAATATGTAAAGACTAAACTATGACAGTTGCTATTTTATTCCAAATAATTAAGTGTGGGAGAGTCAGTAAGGGTGGTATTTGCTATAAACACATAATTGTTAAAGCTGAGTGATAGGTAGACTGTGTTCATTATTTTATTTAAAAATTTTTATATATGTTAAATTTTCCAACTTTAGTCAAAATATTGAAAAATAGATGGTGATCTAAATAAAGTATAGAATTTTAAATCATCTAATATCTCCATATTCAGAAAAAACTGATGTCTAAATATAAATAATCAAAATTCAGAATACAAATTTTTAACATAAGATTATCAGGCTACCTTACAAAGGGATCAAATAAATCAGTGTAGGACATTTTAGAAATAGCAATAATGCTTTTGAGATCACATGAAAATATGTCAATTTGTCCTTTTAGAAATCCATTTTTTTCATCTTCATTTGAATATGTCCAAATGTTAAAATATTCCTTTCATTTCACTTTCTCTCCTTTTCAAAACAAATTTTCTGTAAAGCTATTTAGCTACCTTAGTCTCCTCTTTCATAAAATAACTTTTTCTTCAAACATGCATCCATAAGTAGCTCTTTACCTACTTATTTTAAATGTTCATTTTTCATAAATGAGAGAAAGGGAGAAAGTGAATAATTTGCATGAAAACATCCCATTTTTATGTCCTTGACCCAATATTTATTTTCACTTTATTAAAGATAACTGCTGAGTTGTCCTTAACCTACTGGTTCATTTCTTCAGCATTTTAGCTCTTAAAATTGTTACGTACTGTTGTAACTTTTAAACTTTATTCTTCTTTCCCTACATATGTGATGAACTATTTTATAGTCTGTATTTCTTACTCCTTACTATACCTTTGTATAAATTTTGAGAATATCCTAGTGTCATTTGTATGTCATTTGTACTTCACCTTATTGTTCTATTAAGTTTTTTACTATAAGTTTTCAATCTCTAGAAATGAATGCATAAACATTTAGGATTTCATGTCCTCTTATTGAATTGATTGTTTTGTCATTTTGAAATGTCTCTGATAGTATTCTTTGCTCTGAGATTAACTTTGTCTGATGTTAATAGAGACATTGCAGCTTTCTTTTGATCCTTGTTACTGTAGCATACCTCTTTTCATTCATTTTTTTTTTTTTTAATGGTTCCCTGGGCTGGGGAATAAGCCTGGGACCTCATATATGGGAAGCTGGCACTCAACCCCTGAGTCACATCGGCTCCACTGAGTTGGCTTTTTCATTGCTTGTTTTTGTTTTTAGGAGGCACAGGGCACTGAACCCGGGGAAGGAGACACTTAACCGCTTGAACCACATCCGCTCCCTTCCATTTACATTTTTTATCTATTTATCTTTTTATTTTTAAAGAAGCTTTAGATTACATAAATGCTGCATGAAAAATATAGGGGATGCCCATATGCCCCACCCCCTCCCCTCCCACATATTCTCACATTAACAAAATCCTTCATTAGTGTAGTACACTTGTTAAAATTGATGAACACATATTGAAGCATTGCTACTAACGGTGGACTATAGTTTACATTATGTTTAATACTGGCGTATGAACAATCCTAAGATTTAAGTCTCTGAGAGGTAGGTTTAATGGGTATATTGAAATTTATAGGTTCACATAAAAGGAGTAGAAGACTCATGAGTTGGGGAATTATAAAGAGAATAACTATGTTATATTTAGGAAATAGATTATCATATATCACCAAATAGGGCCCACCAAAGGTTCACTGATTTCCTGTGGCTGTGTGCCTTGCCTCTGGCGTCCTGACATCCCTAGAGCCTGGGAGCACTATTATTTGAGGCTTCATTTACTGTGGCAGTTACACTTATGCAAGTCTCTGGCAGATTTCACAAACTATTTGTATTTAATATAATTATTGATATGTTTGGGTTTAAATCTACCACCCTGCTTTTGCTGTTCTAATTTATCCCATTTGTATTTTAAACCCTCTAACCTGTTCCCTGCCTTTTTTGTATTAATGGATGCTTTTTACTATTTCAGTTTGTCACTTGACTTTGTTTAGTTGCTATAATTCTGCATGTGTGCATGTGTATATGTGTATGTGTAAATGTAGTAGTTACTTTTTGGTTTATGATATTCAACTTTAACTTACTATAGTCTACTTCCAAGTGATTTTATACCATGTAGGTATGTTAAAAGAACTTTAGAACAATATGCTTTTATTTCTCTCCTCATGCCTTGCCTTTGTACTATTGTTCTCAGACATTTTGTATATATATTTAAAATTTATCCACAATGCATTATAACTTTTTATTTTAAACTGTCCATTACCTATTAAAGATATTTAAATGATAA
>JAQZBX010062312.1:0-16918 GCA_029593785.1 Cabassous unicinctus
GAAATTATTCAAAACATGTTAACCATTCAGACAAGTGAATTAAACTTCTATAATAAAACTTATGTGTATTTTGTGACACTGGGGTCAGATTTCGATTTCGATTGTTTAGTCAGAGTTGACAATACAGACCTTTGAGGGCCTTCCTCCTTATTTACAGAAAAGTATGAGGTGATTTTGTAAGTATTTGTGTATGCTAACATTTTTCCTCAAAAGTTCTGAAATGGCTGCCTCTAATGTTTAAATCAATGTCAATGGTTGCCTATAAATGTAACCCAAGAGTAAATGTCATTGAACTTCTAAAATATTTTAGGGTTAAAACAAGCTCATCCTAATAAGCTCACAAAAGTTTGCACACTAGAGAGGATTAACTTCTGCACTTGAGGGACCGAATTAGTCTGGATACTAATTTGGGCATAGGGGGAGGGAGAGGAGAGGGGAGCCAAGAATAAAATCTACCAGGACCTATAAAATCATTCAACACCTTACGCCCTGGGGTGGAGAAAGGGAATCTTGCATGTGTGATGAATACTTGTTTTGTGTATCATAAAGCAAATACAAAGAAGACTCATCGGTCCCTGTTATGAATTAATTTTAATTCCAAATACTTGTTCACCTAAAATCTCAATGGATTTTAATTTTTGGTATTTTTTCTAATCTAGATTCTTCTCATGATTCATTTAGAATTTCACAAAATGTAAAGATAAATATTATTAGTATAATCATGTATTTTTATGTACTTCTTTTGTCTACGTGTGAAAATTAGAATCATACTGTGGATAATGGTTCATATCTTATTTTTTTTCACTTATCTACATCAGTAAAAGATTCACCAGCATTATAATTTATAATGGGTGCATAATAGCCTACTATGTGAATATAATAGAGTGCCAAAATTATTTAGCTATTCCTGGACCTTTATTGTTACTTTTTTCTTTTTAGTGCTAGAAGCTATTTTAAGCCACTCCACAGTGAATTTCTTTGTATGTGATTATTTTTCTAAATCTCTCACTGTTTCTGTAAAGTATATTGGTGTATTAGTAGGTTAAAGAATATGAACTTTTTTATGTTTTAAAAGTTAAGAATTTTAAAACCAATTTACTATTATAAAATGTCCTATTATTTTATTTTTAAGAATATGTTTTATTTGTTATTTATTCCTAATAGCTTCAAATTGGAAACAACCCAAATGTTCATCAACATTATTACCACTCAAAAGAGTACATACTGTATAATCCTATTTAAATGAAACCCTAGGAAAGACAGATCTAATATATAGTGATATAAAGCATATATTGGCATCAGAGGTGAAAGGTAGGGTTTGATATACTACAGAAATTTTAGAAGGTATAGATAAGCAAAGAGGAGAAAGTTATCTCACCATTTAGAGATAGTTCAACCTACTAACTTTTTTGTGTGTGTGCATATATACGTAAGAATCAAATTCAGCTTAGTGTGGTTTATTTGCTGGCTTGGAAAGCAAGATTCCTTGAGTATCTTTATCATTTTTGCTGTTCTCAAGATTATTTTTAAGCTACTGGCCTTTGCTGGTGTTTTTAAGTTTTATTGTTTAAATATCCTGTGCTGATATCATTTAACAGCAAGGATGTCTTGCTATGATTTCACGTTAGTGAGGCAGGCTTTGAGAGGCCTTGGCTATGATGTGTCCATGTGCACCCAAGTGAACCCTCAGCATCAGCTGGACCAAGGAATGCCCCTGCTTTGGCCCCTGAGAAATGGAGACAAGCGTTGAGGATGGGACCACAGTCCTCTTTACAGCTTTGCACCAGGCATCTAACGCCACATGACTCTCTGCTAAGTCTCTTTCAAAACAAGTTAAGCACAATTAATTTTACTTTCTCCATATGTAAGTGGGTCTTTAATAAGGTGAAAAAGTAAATAAAGCTAAAAGAAAATTGGAGAATTTTCAAGTTTTTAGAAATTATTGTGACTTTTCCAATTAGCTGACAAAGAATTTTTAGAAGAATTAGGAGGCATTTGAGAGGAAGGAAAGAACTTGAACAGCTGAAACAACTATCCTCATTATCACTTTGGGTTAGGTACAGGTTATCCTCCAAGCGAGGCAGGCAGGTAACCTGAGAAACAATTCTTAAGCCGTGTTCAGCAGTTACTGTGCCAGGCAGCCAGAAACACGCCTCAGTTCCCCCCCAACCATGACCCAATCACCCCTCAATTCCCTCCCAGCCATGACCCACCCACGCCTCAATTCCTTCCTAGCCAGGACCCCACCTGTCCTCTGGGAGTAACCACTATCCCAGCTTCTTTTCAGCATAGTTTCAATTTGCCTGTGTGTGTGTATGTGTATGCGTGTGTGTGTAAACACAATTATTCACGATATTGAGAGTTTAAAAAGAAACCAAGTAGGCATACACAGCCCTGAACACAGATATTCCTATAATGCAGTGGTTCTCAAACTTTGCTGCAAAATGGAAGCACACACATAGCACTTTAAAAAATGAATAACATCCTACTCAAAGAGGGACTTAGGGTTGGTTTGAGGCGGGGCCTGGATATCATCATTTTTAAGAGCTCTCCAGACGATTCCAAGTGCACCCAAGGTTGGGGATCACTGCTATAATGTTGAAGGTAAAACCATAGATGTTTGCATAATACTGGAGCAAGTTTTATGCCTAGCTGTCTGACTAATATTTGTAAACCTGGACTTCTGTGTCTAGCTTTTAGGTTGTAGTTTGGCAGAAGAAGTAGATATAATATATGACTAATAGCCCTCCTACCGTCTGTCACTCGGGCTGCAGAACGTTTTTGAATTCAGGTCTGTGTGGGATTGCCTTGCTTGAGGACAGCCTCTGCTTCTAAGATGTTGGAATGCCATCAGGTACTTGCTTCCAGAATTGTTGGGTTTGTGTCAAGGTATGGTCCCCAGGGCACTGACCTTGGGGAATAGGGAATCATTGGCCTGAGGGCTTTAGAAACCCCTGGGAGTCTGCCGGGCCTGAAAATGGTCCTGAAGGCTGGGGAAGATTTTCTTGTCAGGATCTATAGAAGCCTGCAGGGATGACTAAAGATTCAGACTTGAAAAAAAGTATACAGATTTGAGTACTCAGGAGACTGCAAGTGGGAAATGCAGAAACATCTGAGTTCTATGAAATTATGTTCATTTTAGCCTGAAGACTGACTCAGCAGCAAGGTGACAAAAGTTGATGTTATATTTCATTTATTTATCTTTTCCCAAAGTTTTCTTATTTTTGTAAAATTTTGAAAGAATCTTATTTAACAAATGATAAATTGCAATTGTAAGAGTCTGGAAGAAGTTCATTATGATGTAGTGAAAGAACAATTTACTTTCCCTGCAATATAATCAGCTCAACGTTTCCATAGCCAGGAACCCCAATCCAATGAGCAAAGTCTCCCAATTAACTCAGCCTCCTCATCCACGCCAGGATGTCTTTGTGTCCTGGTGATATGTTGCATCTCAGCCATCCAACGGCTTGGAATGTTCTCTTCTGTTCTCTGAAGATCATTTGTGTTTTTTATTTGCTTTTGTGAATTCCTATAGACTAAACCAATTATCTTTTTGCTTTTAGGGAATACAGCAAACAAAGTGTTTTAGTTTGCTAAAATTTGCCAAAAGGAATATTCCAGAAATGGGTAGATTGTAAGCTTAGGGTTTCGAGGCTGAGAAAAAATGTCCAAATCAAGGTATCATCAGGAGACACTTTCTTCCTGAAGACTGGTTGCTGGTGATCCTGGACTACTGTCTCATATAGCAAGGCAAAAGGCACATGGCAGTCTGCTGGTCTCTCCCTTCTCTTCTGAATTTCATTGGTTTCAGCTTCTGGCTTGCTCCGGCCTTCTCTCTGTTCCTGTGGCTTTCTTCCTGGGCTTCTGTGGGTTTCTTTCTGTGTCTCTCTCTGTATTCATCCTGTTGATAAAGGACTCCAGTAAGAGGATTGAGACCCGCCCTGGGTCATGCCCTACTGAAGTGATCTAATCAAAAGCTCCCACCTATAACAGGTTCACACACACAGGAATGGATTCGCTCTAAGGACATGATTTTCTCAGGTCCATGAAAGCCTCAAACAGCCATAATGAAAGACAAGACCCCTACTCTCATAGTTTATCTTCTAGTAGAGGAGACAGTAAGTAAACAAAGTCAGCTAATAAATAAAAATTTCAGATAGTGGTAGATGCTAGGAAGATGACAAAACAAGGTAAAATCTGATAGAGAGTGACTGAGGAAGAGGGCTGGGAGGTTGAGGCAGCACTGAAGACCACTCTGAGGATAGGTGTGGGGTGACGCAAATGAAGAAAAGAGGCGATCTTTGCAACAGCCTTCCAGGCAAAAGAGCAGCAAGCATAAACCCTGAAGACAGGGGTAGACCTTGGCAAGTCTGAGGTCCGGTGTGCTTGGAACCCAGTGAGCACGCGGAAGAGCAGAGGGAGTGAGTGCAAGGAGGTTGGCAGGGCTACATTGTGTAGGGCCTTGTCCACTATTGAGGAGTTTGGGTTTTAGTCTACATTCAACGTGAAGTCTTTGGGCCAGGTTGATTGCCTTCAGTTGATTTAATTTGATATAGAACATTATTTTTAACACAGAATTAAACAGATTTTTTAAAAAACATAGAATAAATCCATTTTTCTCAAAAGGTAAAACATTTGCTAATTTTCTATTCAACTGCATATTAACTTTGGAATGAGTAGTCTCATGATATCAGAGGAAGGCAGGAGAGACAAGTATTTGGGTTCCCGCCCTTTACCCCAGTAATGATTGAGCTTGTGGTCTGTGATAATCATTACTTTAATTGAATTTGGTTTGCTAAAAGCTGGGAACTTCTTTGAAAACCTGTGTTTTCATAAAACTGTAAAATGTAGATAAATATTTTTAAAATAATTATGGAAGGAAGTGCTGGCATAAGCCCCTCACTGGATTTTAGAATGATATTTGCTTTTAATTTGATGGTCTACTTTGACTTTTTCAAACCCCTGGGGATCACTACATGCATTTTGGAGGAAAAAAAAGGAAGTGAAGCACAGATTGGATTCCTATCACTTTTAAATCCTGAAAGAAAGTCAAACAGGACCCTTATTAAGTTACTCTAGAATGTGACACATATGACCTTTAGACTGATTTTTTTGAAATCATCAATCTTAACTAAATGGTCAAATTTTTATTTATTTATTTGCTTGTGGGTTTTTGTTGGTTATTTGCTGACCCATATATTGAGGCTGATACATGAATTTAAAGCTTGGAGAGTTGTACCAGAATGAAGTGATTGGTAAATGAAGAGGGTGTATAGATGCAAAGTTATTGCACATGGCAGCTTATTGGCATATAAATTAAACTGCTGCAAGGTAGATGAATAGGAGAAAAAATTAGGTTGCTGTGTGAGATCAAATTAATTCAGGAATCATATGGACATTTTATTCCTCTGAAAACAGTTTGCTTGGCAGCCTCCAGCTGTGTTTGGCATCAGTCCATATTCACACAGAAGGAAAATGTGCCATAAGTCTTCAAGTTATACAACACAGTGTTATAATCCATCGTGCACATAGATAGATGGATGCTTTATGGAGACAGTTTCTGGTAGGAGGTGGAAGCCAGGAAGAAGCACAGGGAAGAGCAGGGTCTCAGACCTTCCTCGAGTCAGCTGGGCAAAACCTCCCAGGCCATGGCACAGAGCAAAAAAACTCAATGGCTACTTTGGGAAGAGAACTGCTGTGGGGAAGGAGAAGGAACAAGATTAGCACCAGACAGTATATGGATTCCTCAAAGGGAAGCTACACTGCATAGCCTCCCTGGGGAAACTCACTGCTCTTCTTCTTGCACATCCTTTAAGTCTCCACTTGAATGCAATTTCCTCAGAGACCTTTCCTGACCATATTATCAAAAAACTCTCCTTCTGCTCCTTTCTATCACTGATCCTAGTCTTTTTCTTCATGGTAACTTGACATTACACAATGTTTTAGTTTGCGAAGGGCTTCTAATGCAGTATACCAAAAATGGGTTGGCTGTATAAAGGGAATTTATTTGGGGCAAAATCTTACAGCTCTGAGACTATGAAAATGGCCAAATCAAGGCACCACCAGAGACTTTTTCTCATCAAAGTTTGACTGCTGGAAATCTTGGAGAAATGCCACATGGCTAAGCAAAATGGCGGCTCCCCATTTGAGTCTCTGCCTTCTGCTCACTTTGAGCCTGTTCTTTCAGCTTCACCACTGATTCCAGCCTCTGGGTTCTTTCTCAGCCTCTCTAGTCCTCTCTCACATGGCAGGGTAAAATGGCAGCTGTTTTTCACTGTGCATTTCTGCTTCCAATTTTCAGTTTATATAAGACTCAAGCTAAAGGGTGGAGGCCTACCCTGGGTCATGCCTCACTGACATACTCCAATTAAAGGCCCAAAAGCCTGAAAGCGACCTAATCAAATGATCTAATCAAAAGGTCCCTTAATGCAATCAAAGGACCCCACACCCACAGGAATGAATTAATTTAAGAACATGATCTTTTCTGCAATTCCCCAAAACTTCAAACTGTCACACACATTTATTTATGTGTTTGCATATTTATTGTCTCTCTTTCTTAATAAGCCAACCACAATCAGATCTGGGGTGGGGTCATGTTTTCTTTGTCCCTGCATCCCCAGCAGATAGCAGGCATGTAGGAAATGTTGAATTAATAATATTCAGAGCCTGGGGGAAAAATTGTCCTAAAAATGCAGTGTACTGGGTTGCATCCTTGTAGAACAGGGTTGGGAAGGTGGCTCTGGGCGGGCAATCAGAGGAAGGGCCACGTGGATATTCTCACTCAGGTAAGCAAAGAGGTCAGACTTGAGCCAGCAGAAAGTCAGGTCTGGGAGGGTGCCTGATGTGATCTCACAGATTCTCCTAATAATCTGTGAGCTAGACTGGGAAAATTCAACATAAAAGGCAGTTCAAGAAGTTTCTCTGGAATTGCTGGGCAATTCCATGTGTGAGGTACCTTTGTTTGTCAAGGATAAATCTATTTTCATCCATTTTAGTGTTGGGAAAATGGAGCCAAAATCTTAAAACAAATTGCCCACCTTGCATGGATAATAAATAGCAGGGCCAGGACTTGAACTCCCTCTCCCTCTGTCTCCTGTCCCTTCTCCCGTTGCTGCTCTCATTACCCTCGGCACTCCTGGCAGTTGTGACCTCTTTGTGTTTTTCTGCTTACGCTAAGCACCAAGAACTGTTCCTGCACTTTATAAAGCTCTTGCCTCCAAAGCAAATCTGCCTCTGGTCCTCCAGTGTGCAGCTGCCCTCGGTGCTGCTGTCCAGTGTGCTGACCGATCGCTCTGCCCTGGAAGATTTCTGGCTCTGATGGCTGCTTCTTGCTCTGAGACAGCCAAGCCCAGGCTAGGCTGCAAAGCCTGAGTCTGAGACTATTTTAAGCTTCCCTTGAGACAGAGACAGGCTTTATATAACCTCAGACCATCCATGGTTCCCGAGGCTGACTGCAGGGCAGTTAAAGCAGATGTAACCAGGCAGGAATCCACAATGAGCTGCCTTCTCCTGGACCTTTGATGAGAGAGGAAGCTGCTACGTCCTGCGCATCTCCCTGGTGCTGGGCACGTGACATAGATGATGCTGTATGAGATGAACTAAGGTAACTCTAAGTTAGAGCCACATGGATAGTGTCTCTCTGGCCTGGGCCCTGTGACCGAGGGTCAAGGCAAACCGTTTTGTAGTCTTCTGATTCCCCAAACATTGAACGTAGACTGGTTTGTTTTCCCTGCCTTGCTGGACAATGAAGCCACATCAATTTGGCAGGTTCTCAGTGTTGGGGGAATAAACCTGCAAAGAGTATCATGCACAAACTAAGAGACCAAGCGCTGATGTTGCCCAAAGCCGTGGTCTACAGGCACGGCCCCCTCTGCTGAGGAGAACTGTGGACTGTGAGCAAATGCCAAGGAAGGAAAGGTTTTGTTTTTTCAATTTTTTTTCAATTTTTTAATACATATTAATAAAGCATAAATCCACCCAAAGAGTACAATCAATGGTATTTGGTGTAATCACATGTTTGTGCATTCTTCACCCCATTCACTCCCAGAGCACTTTCATTATTCCAATAATAATAATAAACAAAAATAACAAATGAGACTCATCACCTCTCGATCTCTCTATGCCTCACCTGCCATACATAGCTGCTATTCTTTTTCCTTCTCTCTAGTATATTTGTATTTATATTTTGTAAACAGTCTTATATATGCTATATCACCCATATTCGTGTTTTACGTGAGGTTTTACTATCTTATACAGTTCCATGTTACAGTTTTTAGCTTAAGGAAGGAAAAGTTTTGAGTTACACTTTTAGCTTCTTTGGAAACCTTCTCCTCCTAGTATGTGCTATGGTATTTATAACATCCCATCCTAAAACAGTCATATGGAACAAATGATAAATACAGGTGGCAAGTTGGCTGTCACCTTTACCAACAAGGGCACCTAACACATAGAATTGCCCAAACATTATTGGGAAAACTCCTAAACCACTTAAAAAAAAATTTAAGCTGCAGATAGTGCTCTTAAAAAGGCAAATCTTCTGTTCTTAGATAAAATGTTTCAGGGAAGGTAATTTTTAAATCCTTGGTCTGAAATCATGAGTGTAATTTAATAGTTGTGGAAAAGTCTAGGAATATATTAAATTCATTTCTATTTTAGCATTAATAAAACATCCCAACCTTTATCTTAACTACTATAAATACCTCTGGACATGTGACCCTTTGTTCTTATAGCAGGTTCTGCATTGTTGAGAGTAGTGAAAACCAGAAGTGGAGGAAAAGTGCAGCCAGCGTGGCAAAGGAATTTATTTCCCTTAGTAAAGCAGAACTCAAGATCTCCAATATTTTAGTACTTGGAAGGGACTATCTGGGCATTTCTGTTCCTTCCCGGTTCCTTGGAACACACTGAACCCTCTCCCACGTTAGGGCCTCTGCACAAATAAACATTCTGTGATCGCTGCCTGGAATTGTTGTGAACGCTTGTCACATCACTACACTGACTTCCTATCTGCCTATATGTCCCTTCCTCAGAGAGGCCCGCTTTGTCCAGAGTAACCCCTGCACTCTTAATTTCTATCTTTGCACACTGTCTCTTTAGTCACATTTATAATAATTTATAATTAATACAAATTTGTTTACTTATTTATGGAGTTTCTCCTTCATTAGATGTCAGCTCCATGAGTTCAGGGACTACATTTTGTATTTACTAATCAATTATCTAGTGTCTAGCACAATGCCTGGCACATCAACTCAAATATTTGTTGAATAAACGAGTGAATGATAGACCAACAAACTAGAAGGATGGAGTGGACAAGCACATGCTCCTGCCTTTGTCTATGCATGCTTAGTCCTTGCCACCCTTACCTTGTCTTTTTTTTTTTTCCTCCCCACCCCCCCTTTGTTGTTTGCACTCACTATCTGCTCTCTGTGTCCATTCGCTGTGTGTCCTTTCCATGTCTGCTTGTCTTTTCTTCTTGTCTTTCTCTTGTAGGAGGCACCGGGAACCGATCCCGCAACCTCCAGTGTGGGAGAGAGCCACTCAATTGCTTGAGCCGCCTCATCTCCCTGCTCTGCTGCCTCGCTCACTGTCTCTCTTCTGTGTCTCCCTCTGTTGCATCATCTTGCTTCATCAGCTCTCTGCAGTGCGGGCCGCCAGCTCTCTGTGGTGCATGCCAGCTTGCCTTCACCAAGAGGCCCTGAGAATCGAACTCAGGACCTCCCGTATGGTAGATGGGAGCCCAACTGCTTGAGCCACATCCACTTCCCCCTTACTGTGTCTTGATCCTTATTAGCTCCAAGGAATTTGCTGCTCTGGTTTCTGGTCTGAACATAGACCCCATCTCTGTTCCTTGCCAGGTTCCTTATTTCCCTGCCCTGTGTCCACTTCCACAGGGCAAACACCGTCTCACAGTGCATTATCTGGGAGTTGCCTCTAGATGACTTAGCATGTGCAGATCTGTGTATGCCTCCATTTGCTCATCTGTGAAAAGGGAATAACAGTGCCCATCTCATAGGGTTCTTAGGATTAAATAAGATAATATATTTAAAGCTTCACACATAATAGACATCGTATCAACATTAACTCTTTTTGAATGTTGATGAGGAGGAGGACACTAAAAGTTCTCTGTATCTTTTGTGTTTTCTGGTTTTCATTTTTAAATGTAAGGAGCTGTATGAGATAAGCTCTAAGTTCCCTTCCAGACCGACCCAGACTCCAGGGCCAATGCTGCTGTAAGCCTGAGAGAACTCCCACATGAACTAGAGGCAAATTCTGAGCAGTCTCTTTGTGGTACACAAGCCACCTTTACACTTATCTTGTGCTTTAATTAAGACAGTTTCCTCTGAATAGAGTGCTCTCTGCTCTCTTCTCTACCTCCCTGGGTGCTATGCTTGGAGGGCCACATCAGTGGCTTCATTTTCTTACTCTTCTCAGTTCCTCTGGTTTCTCTCATATCTCTATTCCTTTTGTGCATATTACTTCAATTCCATCCATCCTACACACTAGGATGATTTTCTAAAATGTAAATTTGATGTTACTCTCCTGCTCAAAATCCCTCAATGGTTTTTTATTACCTTTGGGTTGATACCTCAGCTTCTTGGTATGGTTCACAAGACCTCATGACATGGCCCCCCCATCTTCCTGTCCCGTTGCTCCCTAACTGCTCTTTACTTCATACCTTGTGTGTCATCAAACAAGGCAGTGCTTGTCATCCCCTGGAATCACAGCCCTAGCCCACACCTCTGTGCCTTTGCACGTGCCCCGTGCAGACACTCTGCCTTCTCTCCACTGGACCACTCCGTGTCCTTTAAGACTCATCTCGGGTTTTTCCTCACCAAGGAGATTTTCCCACTGGGTTATGTTCTCTTCCTTGTATGTGGCCCTCCACCCTTTGTCCTATGTTAAAATTATTGGGTGCAGCCTTATCCCCTGCTTTAGACTCTATATATCTCCATGAAAAATGCAGATCTTAGATTTCTTTATGTTCAGAACACATGCTGACACATTTCAGCGAGTCCAATGTTGAATTGAACTATTTTGTACATTTTTTAAAACTTGATGCTAGATTCTGTATGTTTCACAAAATTACAATTTGTCTTTAAATGCTATAGCCAATCACAAAATAATTGTGGCTAATATAATTTTAAAAATAACCATCAGAGAGGAAATGCAGAAAATGTTTAAGGCAATAATAGCATTAAGAGAATAAGATATGCCTTCCATAAATTATTACCTTGAAGAGTGACATTCTAAGACGTCTCATTAATTTATAGTTATACAGAGGTCATTTTAAACCTATCCTCCAGAAAGCTGATTTGCAACTAAGGCATTTCTCACACTAAAGGGGTGGGAATCCTTTGGTATATTCCTGACTTAACCCAACAGCTTATGGAAATACAAGTGAAGAAGGTAATATTTGAGGCATCCTAGTCTATTTTTGATGAAGCAATAGATATAACAGCCTTCACATATGGTAGAAACCTTTAAAAAAACTATTTGTTGCTACAGTCTAAAAATATAGGTGGAATCATGTCACTCAAAATATAAGTATATCAAATAACAATGAAAGAGCTTCACTGATGACAGAGTGACTTCATTTTTATTCTGTGATATATAAAAAACAAAGATGTGGAAGAGCTTACAAAGATCACTCCAGAACAACAAATAACCAAAGAGTGCAGAAACCATAAATACAAAAAGGGATGTAAAAAGAAGCTTACAGAGATATCTGCAGAACAACAACAACAAAAATAACAAAATAGTGCAGAAACCAAAAGGAAAAGAAAATCTTAGTAGAAGAAAAGGATGATGACCAATTAGACCACAAGATATATCCCATATGGTTTTGTGGTTTTATGACTTGACCAGAAATGGGCTAAAATTTGACATTGAACTTGCTAGCAACTAGTATGAAGTGGGAAACAAAGTTTCATGATTCATAGCTTCCCTGAGATAAGCAAACCACTCTTAGCATATTGAGTCCCAGAGAGTCCCATAAAGTGAAAACTCTGCTGTGCTTCAGTTTTCCTGTTAAATGCAACAATGAGTTTCTTAGGGGTAAGCAACATTTGTAAGGATCCAGCCAATATAGCATATGCTTGAGAGTACATGGAAGAGTACATGATTATTATTTCTTACCACTGAGCTTTTGCTACCTATTGGTTAGCATAGAATTTTTAAGATTACATACTCTGATACTCAAAATACAAATGTTATGTATTGTTATTTGGAGATCAAATTACCAAAATGGAGGTTTGGCTAATGTCCCTTTTATCAGTGTCAAGAGAGGCTTAGGCAATGCCGTGGTACCTGACAATCCCACAACCTCAGGTGGTTGAAGCTAGGATGTCTACCTGGGGTCAGCTGGGGGCTGTGGCCTGCATCCTTGGTGTCCTCCTTCTGGGACCACGTGGGGCACTGCCTGCTGTCTAGACATGTGGAAGCAAGGGTGTGGACACCGTGGCTCTTACAGGTCCTGACCAAAAGTCACATGGCTATTCTGCATTTGCAGAGGGAGGGAAGAGTCATCTTATCATTGCCTGGAGAGAGAGACAGAGGGAAATTTGCCAACCATCCTAATGATCTCCACACGGAGCTGAGGAGCCCGGTTAAAGCTTCAGAAAGAAGATGGAGCCGGGACGGAGAGACTCTCAGAGCTAATAGCTCTCTCGAAAAACAGTTTGGTCTTGTCCTATCGCCAGAGCTCAAATGTGTTTGCAACAAGCAGTGATTTTCATGTTTTGTTCTGTACAATGTAAAAATTCCATGTCGGGCTTCACAGAGTCTACCAAAAAAAAAAAAATAGGAAACAGAACTCTATGAAAATATGTTTGTAGCATTCTTCATGCACATTGTATACCACAAATGAGGAAAAGATACACACCATCAGGGAAAATTTTCAAAACTAATGACTTTGTAGCAATTATCTGACATGACAGTAATCACTCAAACACATTTTAGATAAAACTACGGGAGTCATCAGTTAATTTCTCTTTATGCTAAAGGAGGCAGGGAGAAATTTCAAACCTTCCCTAACAAAATTATTCAAATATTTATACTTTCATAAATCTGAAATCCCAATCTGAATATTGTTACCTAGTAAAGAAAAACCTAAAATACTAAAGTTATATTCCCTGGGATATGGCCATAATTTATAATGTGTAGGTTTCTTTAAACCAGATTCCTTCATTATAGATATGTTGCAAGGACAATTTTTTGTGAGTATGTTTAGTTTCCAACTTGATCTTAATGTTCAGACTGAGATGTTTAGAATGTAATCTCCTTTAGTAATTGCCTTGGCATCTTTTTTCCTCCCAAATGTCTAAGAAGTTCATTCAGAAGTAGCTAATAATTGGTAAAGTCTATATGATCAAAGGATGGCTTAGTTCAGGGTTTCTAAACTTTGGCACTATTGCTGTTTGGGGCTGGGGAATTCTTTGTGGGCATTGTAGGGTGTTTAGCAGCACCCCTGGTTTCTTCTCAGCAGATGCCAGTACTACTCTCTAGCTGTGGCAAACAGAGATGTCTCCTAAGATTACCAAATATTGCCTATGGGCGAGATCACTCCTAAGTAACCTAATCAGAGTCCATCCATCGGGTCGGGTGTAGAGTGGGTGTCCCCTGATTCCATGGGTTTGTGGTGGGGGATTGTTCCAGTTCCCAAGGCTGCATAACAAAATATCTCAAAACTTAGTGGCATAAAACTACTACTTATCGTGCTCACGGGATCTGTGGCTCAAGAATTCTGACAGGGTACAGCAGGAAGAGCTCCTCCCTGTGCCACCATTTCTAAAGCCTCAGCTGGAAGACTGAAGGTTTAGGGCCGCATTTTCTGAAGGCTGCTCCCTCACACATCTGGTGCCAATGCTCGCTGTAGGGTGGGAAGCCTGTAACGGCTGGCACTGTGGCTGGAGCATTCACACCTAGCCGCTCCACGTGGATGCTTGGCTTCCTTACAAAATGGTGTCTGTGTTCCAAGGGCAAGCACCCCGAGAAAAAGAGAGCTGGAGGGAGCGGGATTGCCTTTGATGACCCAGCCTGCAAGGCATGTGACATCACTTTGGCTATATGCTATTGGGTGAAGCTGCAGTGGAGGTTCAAGGGGGCATGTGCACGTCACATTTTAAGGAGCGCGTGGGGGATCGACGTATACTGATGTGCTCATCTTTGTTTGCTGCAGGGCTGGACTCTGGAACAACATCTGAGTCCCATAATAATGAAGAGGAGAATTTTGTTTGGATAAGGCAAGCAACAGTGTTTGCTGCTACTTGGCGAAACAGTCATAGAAGAATAAAAATGTACATCTTGTAGAGTTAATAAATTACTTCCAAAGCGGAGATTATGCAGGAGATTTACATTTTTTTAGTTCTACCTTCCTTTAATTTTTTTTGTGAGGGGGTAAATTTTTATTCTATTAACATATATATAACCTAAAATTCTCCATTTTAGCCACTTCCAGATATACAATTCAGTGATGTTAATTACATTTACAGTGTTGTGCCAGGAGCTTTACGTTTTAACTAGCCTAAATTGCACATGTTTTAATTCCCTCCATTTTACTTATTTTGATATGTAGATGAATGCAAAAGCAATTTTAATATTACTTGCTTACTTGGTCCAGTAAAATTTAAGTGTTTAGATGTTTTTTGTTTTTTTTTTACTTTTTATTCTTTTTTTTTTTTTAACTAATCAATTTTATTGATACATATTAATAAAGCATAAATCCATCCAAAGTGTACAGTCAGTGGTATTCAATGAAATCACTTATTTATACATTCATCACGTCAATCATTCTTAGAGCACTTTCATTATTCCAATAATAATAATAATAATAAACAAAAAACAAACAAAACTGGTCACCTCCTAATCTCTCTATGCTTCCCCTGCCACACATAGCTGATATTCTTTTTCCTTCTTTCTAGTATATTTATATTTTGTAAAAACAGTCTTATATATGCAATATAATCCATATTCATGTTTTACATGAAGTTTTACTAGCTTATATGGTCCCATGTTACAGTTTTTACCTTTCCTTATAGTAATATTCTTGACCTTAGACTTTCTCTTTCAACCACTGTCATACCCATACAATGACACTGCTTGTTACAAACACCTTGATATGGTTTAACCATTTCTATTCATTTCCAAAGACTTACAAACAATGTTTTTACCAATTCTGCACAGATTAACCCTCAGCTTTCCATTCTCTACCCTCATTGTTTGGATGATTTTGAGGCTCCAGAAAATGAGGTTAGCAAAAATAATGGCATCTTGTGAATGATGCAAAAGCAATAAGAGAAAACATCAGACAAGTAATAGCTCATATGAAAACTGTTGCCAAAATACATTCAATAAGTCAAGGCATCCCTACATAGATAAATAATAGCTGTAAGAAGATAACAATTATAAAGGAAACGCTGGGTGAAGGGAGATGAGGATCCAGAGACTAACTTGCTAGACTTTCTCCAATCCACAGATAACCTCTGGGCCTCCTCCACAAGGCAGTTCAGTCAGCAGTAGTTAGTGTGAAGAGCTGTGAACTAGGAATAGAAGAGCTGCATGATAGTCCTGGTTGACCAGCTGTTTGACTTTGCTAAAGTCACTATCTTTTTGGGTCTGTTTCTTACTTTAAGACTTGATAGGGTTGGCTTAGGTGATCTCAGAAGCCTCTTTCACTTCTGTAATTCCTTGTCAGTTTTAGGGAAATGTCCAAAAATAGTTTAAAATTGCCAGTGAGATCCTCTTCACTCTGATATCCCCTAAGTGGGAGGCAGGAGCTTGGCATGGTCAGGGTTTGTAACAGATCCTCTGCTTTTAAAGGGCTCTGGAAATCTATATGAGTCCTGTTTTCAAGGAAATTATAGACTTAATCTTTCAGAAAAAGAGATCTAACAGGAGTACAGCTTCCATATTCCTTATAAACCCATTGAAGGTAATGCCAACTTTCATCAAATTCTCCTTGGCTTTAATAATGAAATAAGGGAGTCAGGGGAGAAATGATTAGGAAAGCAATCTGGATTTAACTCTACCTTCATGGAAATTGTATCAGTTTAATTTAATTCATTATATAGGCAGACCTGTTTTACAAGGCTAATATACAATTTACCACTTAAATACAAATTTCAAAACTTATAAAATAAGATTATATATTCTTAATGAATAAATATAAATGTAAGAAAAGTAGAAAAACATGTACTATGTGGATATACCTCAAATTCGTATTAGTGGTTACCACTGGATATCATTGGAGATAATGAGACTGTGGAGGGTGATTAGAAAGATTCCACTTGCTATGGGTAAAGTGTCAAGTTTTATTTAAAAACTCAAAGCACAAATAACAAAATATGTATAGTTATTAACTTGTGTGATGTGTAAATGGCAAGATTATATTATTCTCAGTTGATTTTGGTATTTTAAACGTTTTCAAAAAATAGGCAAAATTGTATTAGAGTTCTAAAAAATGTTGCCCCTTCCAAAATCATACAAGTGAGAAATGGGCAATTTAATAATAATATTTGGAGATTTCAATATCCAACTTTCAATAATGGATAGAACAACTAAGCAGAAAATCAACAAGGAAGTAGTATAAACCAAGACCTAGCAGACATCTATAAAACACTCCATCCCCTAAGATCAGAAACAAGACAAGGATGTCCACTGTCACTACTTCTTCTCAACATTGTACTGGAAGATCTAGCCAGGGCAGTTAGGCAAGAAGATGAAATAAAAGACATCCAGTTCAGAATGAAAGAAGTAAAACTATCGCTATTTGTAGACGACATAATCTTACATAGATAAAATTCCAAGAAACCCTCAAAAAAAAAAAAAAAGTTCAGCAAAGTTTCAAGATACAAAATCAATATAGAAAATCAATTGTATTTCCATATAGTAGCCATGTACAATCCTAAAATGGAATTAAGAAAGC
>JAQZBX010062313.1:0-16921 GCA_029593785.1 Cabassous unicinctus
ATATATATATAGTTATGTGCTTTTTTATTTTCCTTTTGTATTATTTTTATTTATTCATTTTTGGCTTTGTTTTGGCGGAGATTATGGAAGGCAGAAGAGTTGCAACTATGGCAGGGGAGAATCACTGGTTGAGGGTGTTGGTGTGAGCAGAAGTGTGGAGTGGGGTGCATCTGGGGCATACCTGTATGGAATATGAATGTGCTCAAGTGGTCATGGGATGTTGTTTTGGTGAGTGGAAACCCCAAAAATAACCAAAAGAATATTGAATTCCTATTCCGGGGAGTCCTGCTACATTCTCTAATAGAGTGACAAGAATTCCCTGAGTATATGGGCAGTGCCTAGCAAAGGAGGACAGACCAATACACCAGGTCCTTGATATTTATACTTGTACTTATGAACTTTGTTCTTGTGAAATTGAAACTTAGCCTAGTATTATATATTACCTGAGTGTCACCTTCTGAATGCCTCCTTATGCTCAAATGTGGCCTCTCTCCAAGCCAAATTCAACATATAAACTCACTACCTTCCACTACCACCACCACCACCATCACCACCACCCCTACCCTGGCGTGGGACATGACTCCCAAGGATAAGCATCCCTGGCACCGAGGGATTATTACCAAGAATCAACTAGGGATGCATTTAGAAAAAGACCATGAACAAAAGGTGGAAATATTTAATACAAATGAGTTTTTATAGCTAAGAGATTTCAAAGTGAGTCAGGTGGTCATTCCAGAGGTTATGCTTATGCACGTCTCAGGAGGATCTCACTGACTGCCACAGTAAACAGTGCCTCAAGCAGGCATGCTCCTCAGGGCTCTAGAGATATAAAAACATTATAGGCAGGGCAGACAATCCAGGAATTTGGAACTTGTCAGTGGGCCTTACATTGGAATATTAGATAACCTATCCCCCCAATGTATCAGAGTTAGACCCTTTTATAATTTTCCTACACATGGCTCTTATGCCCCTTTTATTTTAACCTATAATTAGCACTATACCCATTAAATATATGTCCCAGAGACTTAAATCTTCTGGCTGCTCATACACCAGTGGAGCCCTGAATTTCAGTAGAGTTGCAGCCAACACCTACTCTCCAGTTCATTGGACTCATCCAGGACAGCTAACAAAAGGATGATGATGGGCAACACTCATCCCAGAAAACAGATTATCTATAAATGCAAGCAAGACAGTTTCATATATCTGCCCCATGAAATCTAAGCCCCTTCTCAACCGGAACCAGAGTGGGCATCACCATCCCAAAATCTTTAAGATTGAGGAAAGAACAAACATAAGGGGGAAATGCAACTGTGGGCTAAAGTAGATTTAATATTATTTTAGTAATGGAAGAACTTGTAACATCGATAGAAAGGCAGTGGTCAGAGGTTCTGAGAGGAGGGAGAGGAAAGGATAGGTGTAACATGGGGCATTTTTGGTACACTGGAATTGTTTTGAATGACATTGCAATGGCAGATACAGGCCATTATACATTTTACCAAAACCTATAAAATTGTGCAGTCAAAGTGTAAACCATAATATAAACGATAGACCATGGTTAGTAGCAATGCTTCAATATGTATCCATTAATTTTAACAAATATACCACACTAATGAAAGAAATTGTTAATGAGGAAAAGTGTGGGAGGAGGAGAGGGTGAGGTATATGGGAATCCCTTATATTTTCAATGTAACATTTATGTAATCTATAGCTGCTTTGAAAACACAAATAAAATTTTTAAAAAGAAGATATTGGGTGGAATAAAGAACAATTTGCAAGCCTGAAAAGAAAAGTAACAAAGCTTATGGGAATGAATAACACAATGGATGAGATGAAAAATACATTAGAGGCATAAAACAGGAGATTTGAAATGGGTGAAGAACAAACAAAAGTGAGTTGGGGTAAAAACAACAAAAACAACAAAAAGGAATAAACAAAAGTGAACTGGAGGACAGAACATCTCAACTTGAAAAGACAGGAAAACACACAGATAAAAGAACTGAAAAAAAAAAAAATGAGCAGGGTCTCTGGGAATTGAATGCCAGCATGAAATGCACAAACACACATTATGAGTCCTGGAAGGAGAAGAGAAAGGAAAAGGGGGCAGAAAGAATCTTTGAGGAAATAATGGCCAAAAATTTCCCAACCCTTACGAAAGACAAATATCAATATCCAAGAAGGGCAGTGGAGCCCAAGAGAATGAATACTAATAGACCTACTTTGAGACACCTACTTTTTTAAAAAATATATATTAAAAAAAGATATTTATATTACATAAATGTCACATAAAAATATAGGGGGTTTCCATATGCCCTGCTCTCTATATCTCCCACATTTTCCCACATTAACAACATCCTTCATTAGCATGGTGAAAAACATTTTGGAGCATTGCTACTAAGCATGGATTATAGTTTGCGTTGTCATTAGCACTCTCTCCCACACATTTTTGTAGGTTATGGCAAGATATGTAATGGCCTGTATCTGCCATTGTAATGTCATTCAGGACAATTCCCAAGTCCCCAAAATGTCTCTGTATTTCACCTGTTTTTCCCTCTCCCTGCCCTTAGAACCTCCAGTGGCCACTGCCTCCACATCAATGATATAATTTCTTCCATTGCTAGAATCACAATAAGTCTATAGTGGAATACCAGTAAGTCTGCTTTAGTCCATAGTTCATTCTCCAATCTTGAGGATTCTGGGATGGGAGACATGTACTTTTTAAAATTAAAATGTCAAATGCCAGCAATAAAGGGAGAATTCTGAAAGCAGCAAGTGGAAAGCAATTCATCACATAAAGGGACACTTAATAAGACTAAATGCTGATTATTCATCAGGAACCATGGAGAGGGAAGTGGATGTGGCTCAAGGAATTGGGTTCCCACCTACCACACATGGGAGGTCCTGTGTTCAGTTTCCAGTGCCTCCTGGAGAAGGCAAGCTGGTGCGACAGAGAGGCACGGTGAGTTGGCACAGCAAAATTATACAACAAAGAGTCAAAGAAGAAAGGCAATGAGAGACACAACAAACCAGGGGGCTGAGGTGGCTCAAGTGATTGAGTGCCTCTCTCCCAAATGGAAGGTCCTGGGCTCAGTTTCCAGTACCTCCTAAGGAGAAGACAAGCAGACACAGAGAGCACACAGCAAATGGATACAGAGAGCAAACAGTGACCATAAACAATGAGGGAGAAGGAATAAATAAGTAAAATAAAATTTAAAAAATATAAAAGAAACCATGGAGACAAAAAGGAAGTGGTATGATATATTTAAGATACTGAAAGAGAAAAACTGCCAGCCAAGAATTCTTTAGATGACAAAACCATCCTTCAAAAATGAGGGTGAGTTTAAAGTCTTCACAGATATACAAAAACTGAGAAAGTCTGTTACCAAGAGACTGGACTTAAAAGAAATTCTAAAGGGAGTGCATCCTGAAAGGAAAAGACAAGAGAGAAAGGCTTGGAAAAAATGTCTAAATGAGTATTATTATTAAGGGTAATTAAAAGGGTAAAAGGGCTTACAATATTAAGATACAATAACAGAATGTCAAAGAATAAAATGGACAAAGTAAGTATTGCCTTACAATAATAACATTGATGTTAATGGATTAAACTCCCCAATTAAAAGATGGAGATTGGCAGAATGGATAAAATAATATAAGCTATCTACATGCACTTAGAAGAGACTCACCTTAGATTTGAGGACACAAATAGGCTGAAATTGAAAGGTTGGAAAAAGATATTCCATGCAAATTGTAACCAAAAAAGAGCTGGAGCAGCTGCACTAATATTGAACAAAATATATTTTGACTGGAAAACTGTTATAACACAAAGAAAGCATTATATATTAACAAAAGGAGCAATTCAACAAGAAGAAATGATAATAAATATTTATGCACCTAACCTGTGTGCCTCAAAATACATGAAGCAAACACTTGCAAAAGTGAAGGTAGAAATAGACATCTTTACAATAACAGTTGGAGACTTCATTGAACCACTGTCATCATTGGATAGAACATCTGAACAGAAGATCAATAAGGAAAGAGAGAGCTTGAATAATACAGTAATTGAACTAGATGTAACATACATATACAGAACATTGCACCCCAAAGCAGCAGGATATTCATTCTTCTAAAGTGCTCATGGATCTTTCTCCAGGATAGACTATATGTTGGATCACAAAACAGGTCTCAATAAATTTAAAAAGGTTGAAATAATACAAAGCATCTTCTCTGATCATAATGACATGAAACAAAATCAAAAACAGGTGGGAAAATATAAAATTCACAAACACATGGAGATTAAACAACACACTCTTGAACAATCAGTGGGTCAAAGAAGAAATTGCAAGAGAAACCAGTATATACCTCAAGACAAAAAGAGCAAGAACTCAAAATGTCAAAACCTATGGGATGCAGTGAAGGCAGTGCTGAGAGGGAAATTTATAGCCCTCAATGCTTGCTTTAAAAAAGGACAAAGAACTAAAATCATATATATAACTGCACACTTAGAAGAACTAGAAAAAGAACAGCAAACTAATCCCAAAGCAAGCAGAAGGAAAGGAATAACAAAGATTAGAGCAGAAATAAATTAAACAACAACAACAAAAATAGAATCAACAAAACTGAAAGTTGGTTCTTCAAGATCAACAAAATGAGCAAACCCTTAGCTGGATTGATGAGAAAAAGAGAGAAAAGATGCAAATAAATAAAATCAGAAATGAAAGGGGGGACATTATTACTGAACCCACAGAAATAAAAGAGATAAGAAGAAGATATTATGAAGAACTATATGCCAACAAACCAGACAACATAGATGAAATGGACAAATTCCTAGAACCACATGAAAGACCTACACTGAACCTAGAAGAACTGGAAGACCTCAACAAACAAATCACAAGTAAAGAGATTGAAATAGCCATAAAAACTCTCAAAACTGAAAAGTCCAGGACCAGGTGGCTTCACAGGTGAATTTTACCAATCATTCAAAGATGATTTAATACCAATCTTGCTCAAATTCTTCCAAAAAATCGAACATGAGGGAATGCTGCTAAACTCAATCTATGAAGCCAACATTACTACCAAAGCAGATAAACAAACTACAAGAAAAGAAAATTACAGACCAATTTCTCTAATGAATATAGATGCAAAAATCCTCAACAAAATACTTGCTAATTGAATTTAAAAACACATTAAAAGAGCTATACATCATGATCAAGTGGATTTTACCAGGTATGCAAGGGTAGTTCAACATAAGAAAATCAATCATTGTAATACACCACATTAACAAATCGAAGTGAAAAAAATCACATGAACATCGTGATTGATGCAGAAAAAGCATTTGACAGAATATAGCAGCCTTTCTTGATCAAAACCCTCTGAAAGAAAGGAAGAGAAGGAAACTTCCTCAACATGATAAATTACATATATGAAAAACCCACAACTAATATTGTACTCAATGTTGAAAGACTGAAAGCATTCCTGCTGAGATCAGGAGCACTGTCACCAATGTTATTCAATATTGTGCCAGAAGTTCTACATAGAGCAATAAGATAAGAAAAAGAAATAAAAGACACCCAAATGGGAAAGGAAGAAGTAAACCTTTTGCTATTCACTGATGATATGATCTTATATCTAGAAAATTCCCCAAATATCCATAACAAAGCTACTAGAGCTAATAAATGAGTTCAGCAAAGTGGGTGGATACAAGATTAATAAGCAAAAATCAGTAGTGTTTCTATACAATATTAATGAGCAGGTTGAGGAGGAAGTCAGAAAAAAATTCCATTTATAATAGTGACTAAAAGAACCACATATTTAGAAATAAACTTGACCAAGGACATAAAGGACCTGTATTCAGAACATTGCTAAAAGAAACCAAAGAAGACCTAAATAAATGGAAGGACATTCCATATTCATGGATTGGAAGACTACATATAGTTAAAATATCACTTCTATCCAAACTGATTTACTGATTTAATGCAATCCCAATAAAACTTCCAAATACACTTTTTTTTTTGCAGAAATGGAAAAGCCAATTATCAAATTTATTTGGAAGTATAAGTGGACCCAAATAGCCAAAAATATCTTTGAAAAGAAGAATGAATTTGGAGGACTCTCAATTCTTGATTTTAAAGCATATTACTTAGCCACAGTGGTAAAAACAGATATTACTGGCATAAAGATAGACATATTGACCAATGGAACTGAATTAGGAATTCAGAAATTGACCTTCACATGTATGGTCAAGTGATTTCCTCCCTCCCTCTGATATGGCTCCCTCATCTGTTTGCTCATTGCTGGGTTTTTTTTGCTCATTGTTTGAGCTCATTGTCTGCTTGTTGTTTTTTGTTCATTGTCTGCTCATTGTCTGTTTTGTTTTGTTTTTTCTTAAGGAGGCACCAGGAACCAAACATGGGAACTTCCATGTGGGAGGTAGGTGCTCAACTGCTTGAGCCACATCCACTCCCTGCTCATTTTTTTTTTCTCGTCTGCTCATTGTTTTTCCTTGATGTCTGCTCATTGTATGCTCATTGTTTTTGCTTGATGTCTGCTTGCTGTCTCCTCCTAGTTTGTCTTCTTTAGGAGGCACCAAACTGAACCCAGGACCTCCTATGTGGGAGGTGGGTGCTCAACTGCTTGAGCCACATCCGCTCACTCAAGTGATTTTTTACAAGGCTGTCAAACCCACCCAGCTGGATCAGAACAGTCTATTCAACAAATGGTGCTGGGGAGAACTTGATATCCATAGCTAAAAAAATAAAAAGAAAGAGGAGCTCTATTTCACACCTTATATAAAAATTAACTCAAAATGGATCAAGGACCTAAATATAAAAGCTATGTCCATAAAACTCCTAGAAGAAAATGTAGGTAAACATCTTCAAGATCTTGTGGTAGGTGGTTCCTTCTTAAACATTATACTCAAAGCACAACCAATAAAAGACAGTAGATAAATGGGACCTTCTCAAAATTAAAAACTTTTGTGCTTCAAATGACTTTTTAAGAAAGTGAAAAGGCAGCCTACTCTATGGGAGAAAATATTTAGAAACAGCATATCCAATAAGGATTTGAATTTCTTGTTATAAAAATGGATCATACAACTCAACGATAAAAAGACAAACAAGCCAATCAAAAAATGGGCAAAAGACCTGAGTAGACATTTTTCCAAAGATGAAATACAAATGGCCAAAAAACTCATGAAAATATGTTCAACATCACTAGGTATTAGGGAAATATAGATCAAAACTATAATGAGATAGCATTTCACACCTTATAGAATGGTCATTATTTAATAATAAAAAAAAAACAAAACAGAAAATTACAAGTCCTTTGAGAGGATGTGGAGAAATAGAAACACTCCCTCACTGTTGGTGGCAATGTAGAATGGTGCAGCCTCTGTAGAAGACAGTTTGGTAGTTCCTCAGGAAGCTAAATAGAGGTCTGCCATATGATCCAGAAATCCTGCTACTAGGAATATACCCAGAAGAACTGAAAGCATTCCCAGTAATAGGAATATACTCAGAAGAACTGAAAGCAGGTACGTGAACAGATATTTACACACCATATTCATAGTGGCATTATTCACAGTCGTTAAAAGATGGAAACAACCCAAGTGTCCATCAACCTATGAATGGATAAACAAAATGTAGTATATGCATATAATGGAAAACTATTCAGCTGTAAGAAGAAATGAAGTAAGGGTTGCATATGAAAACATGGATGAATTTTGAGGACATTATGTTGAGTGAAATAAACCAGACATAAAAGGACAAATATTGTATGGTCTCTCTAATATGAACAAAATACAATGAGTAAATTCATACAGTTAAACTCTATAGTATAAGTTACTAGGAGAGAGAATGAAGGTTGAGGAGGAGGAGCTGATGCTTAATGTATGTAGAATTTTTTAAAAGGTTGATTATGAATGTGTAGAAATGGATGGAGTTGATGGTAACACATTTAATGAGTTTATTTAAAACTGCATATTATAAATGTGATTGTGGCTGAAAGTGGTAGTCTAGATATGTAAATGTCAATTGAAAGAAAGCTAGAGGATAATCTAGGGACTGTATTACATAGTGAACTCAGTGGTGGATAAGGATTGTGGTTAATAGTACAAATACTAGAATTCTGTGAACTAGACAAATGCATGTCACTATTACAAGGTGTTAAGAATATGGTGATAGGGGAACATATGGAAGAAATTGTCATTGTACAGAAAATATCATTTGATGATAAAAGACATAATAAAATTTTTGTATTTTCTGATTTGTTAAAATAAAAAAGAATATGGTGATATAGGGGAAAATACAACTAATGTAACCTTAAATATATGTAATAATAATATTGTAATATTTTTGCATCAGTGGCAAAGAAGGCACTAAATCAATACTAAGGGTCAATAATAGGAGGGAATGGGATTTTTCCTTTAGGAGTAATGAAAATGTTACTGGTTTTGAATGAAGATGTTTTAAAATTGACTGAGGTGATGACAGCACAACTCTGTGATGAAACTTAGAGCCATTGAGTATACACTTTGGATGGATTGTACAAGTCATCACTGTATGACACAGTGAACCCTGTGGTGGATGATGGACTGGGATTAACAGTACAAATAAGAGAATGTATAACACATACAATACTAATACGTGGTGCTAACAATAGGATGGTTTATGGGGGAAAGATACCATGTGTAAAGTATGGATTATAGTTAGCAGTAATATTTTCATGATGTTCTTTTATCATTTGTAAATGTTCACAACAATGCAAGGTGTTGATGGTGAGGTGATGTATGGGAATCCTGTATGTTATGCATGATTTTTTTCCAAACTCATAACTTCTGTAGTAAAAAAAAGAGCACATAGCCAAAAAATGTAGAAAAAATGTTTTATAGAGGAAAGGCAGATAACTACTTAAAAATTCTGTTATTTTTCTATGTTGTAGTATTTGTAAACTTCACTAAATTTGAAATTTGTTGTGGAAAAAAGTTCAGATAGTAAACTTTGGCTTCTCTCAAAATTTGCAAGAAAAACTAATGTCCATGCATTATTAAATAAAATATCCTGCTTTACCACTTTGAAGTCTTCACAGTTAATTAAATAGAAACTTTTAAAGATTTAATATAATTAAATGAATACTTAGTATTTAGCTCTTTTGACTATAATGATAGCTAACACTCTTAATTACATCCCAGTATCTGGATAAGCACATTGCCTACATTTTCAGTGCCATCTTCCCAATAGTCTCTGAGATAACAGCAGTCATTAACCTCAATTCATATACAAGAAAACTGTGGCTTGGAGAGAATAATTAGTTTAACCACAACCACACACTTCTAAATAAGTAGGGCCAAAAGTTTGAACTACAGAGCTCATGTGCTTAACTGCCATGCTGCAGTTATATAGGTAAGCAACAATATTATAAGTATTTGTATTTTACATGAAATCCAACAAAATGATTCCTTATGTTAATATTTCAAACTACTATTTTAACACCCTATAGCTATTTACAATAACAATACATTGCAATATACTTTATATTATCAACTATATATAAATGAAGTTCTAAATTAAAATTTACCATTATGGATGAGTTTAAGTGCTTACCTATTTTTCAAAAAGGCTTTCATGACCCATACATGAACACTATACCTAAAATATTACTCAAGTAAGAAATATTAGGGATTTGGGGTGGGGGGGAAGGAAGCACTTGCAGGTATTACTCATTTGTTTGGTTTGTTTTGTTTTTATAATCAGAGGGTAGAACCAGTACCCAAATAAATATTAACTTTTGTTTTAGCAAATAAAATTACTGTCATCAAATTAGTTATTATTTGACCATGCCTTTCTAACTTCATTTAGTTTTTTGGTCATAGGGGGAAACAAATAACAGTTGTCAGGCTAATATGACAAATAACACATAATTGATTGGCCTAAACCACTGGAATTTACTGTCTTATTTTTTCAGAGTGTGGAAGGCTTCTTTCCTCCAGGAGGCAGTAACGTTCTGTGTGGCAATCCTTGGGCTTCTTAGCCTTCCTGTCACATGGCAATGTCCTCTCCTCTCCCTTCCTGGAACTCCTTGGCTTTCCATTCTCATGAGATGTCCTCTTCTTCCTCTTCTGGTTCTGCTGAATTGCAGCTTCTGGCTGCTCCCAGTGGCTTTCTCTCTTTATGAATACTTGCTTCTGCTTATGAAGGATTCCAGTAATCCAAATAAGACTTTGGCTCATTCAGTTCGGCCTTCCCTACAAATAACATGATCAATGGGTTCACACCCATAGGAATGCAGATTAAGAACATGTATTCTTTGGGGGTACATAATTCAAACTACAACATAAGTTTATATGATGGACTATTTTATATATTTTGTCACCATAATAATCTAAAAGTGTAAGTGAGAACTCTACAATAATCACAGTTCTACTTTCAAATCTTGAAACAATAACCACAATATATAGGCACCTTCCCAGAATTATAGTTGGGACATAGGGAACAGTGAGAAGGGCACTCTTCTCTGGCTATAATAAAAACAAGAAATTATTTTAAGAGATTTAAATTTGTGGTAGTTATGTTCATTGCAACACGCTTAATCCCAGAAAGGTTCAATTCTCATTTAAATATCGCCTCCCATAAATCACTAGTGCTTTCCTTCCTGGGTCACTGAGAACATAATAATTCACTGTGTCATTTGAAGGTGTGCTGACCTACTTTCACTAGTTAATTTCAAGGGAAGGATCAGATGTTCCATTGCTTTTTGTAATTGATTTGACGATAGATCTTTACTAGAGCCCGGGTGACATGATCTGAGGGCATTCAAGGAAGCAAAGGCTTCAAGGTCATTATTGAAATGAAAATTCCTCAAATCAATTAGTTTCCTTAACTGCATAGTCTGTTTCTGTTGACTGTTGTTTTAAGTCAATCAAGACAGAACAGGATAATTTTGAAGTTCAAATATGGAAAATGTCATCATAAATGAGTTAAGAGAAAACACAACCTCAAAGCTAAGTATCTTATCCTTAGGGCTCATGGTATATTCTATGTTAGCTCATATTTCTGATTCTGTCCATCTCCCTGTCTATTTTTAAAGAAGCTGAGCAAGAGCTTGGATCATGTTGCTTCTTTTGATGATAATCTTTTCTCTTACCTATATTTCATCTTAAATATATCTAATGTAGAGAGTTCTATATTTTAACATGTGTTGCTGTATGTTCTCATTTCACCCTAAACCTTAGAGATACTGATAAGGAAAACCAGTGAAATCATCAAATACTTTATCAGCCACACAAAATAATTATAGGTACTGTTATTAATAATTATTGCTGGTTATTAGCAATGATAAGTTTAGATGCCATTAATCTTGTTGATTTAGTCAAAAGGAAATACATGAAGAGAAACTAACAAATTTATTTTCTTTCCAAAAATGATTATAACTAGAAAGATTGTCAAAGATAAATTTGTCTGGTTCTCAGGTTTCAAACAGATGATCTAGAGCATAAAGATATGTGGCTAGACAGATGTCCAAAATATGTTTGGATAACTAGAGTTACTCTTTCCAGTATTTGTTCCTGTCATTCATGACCTTTAAAATATTCATCTAAAGCTTCTCTTAGTTTATGTCAATTCCTCTTTTTTAAGACATGTAGAATAATGGTATACTTCTGATATACTCTCTTCATATCCTGAAGATTAACTTTTATTCTTCTATTTCATATGCAGAACCACCTCAATTCCTTTCTTCTGTCTTCGTGAAAAATATTTTCCATTGCTTAAATATTGTTTTTATGGCTCTGCTTAAAAATATTTCCACTTTTTCCCAATATTTTTTCGAAAAGAAGCTTTTAATCATCTTGCTCATTCTTCCTTTGTGGTTGCTAATTTCTGTTCACGATCTTCTACTAGTACCTGGCAAAAATGTTACACAAGTTTATAGAACCAATGTTCTTGGTATTATATCTTTCAAAATAATGATAATAATGTCATCAAGTATTTGATAGCATTTTAATCTTCAATGTCTCTTCCTACATAGCCATTCATTTCATAATTATAACAGTCATAGAAAATACAGTGAAAAGATATATCAATCTATTTTATACCTGAAGAAATTATGTTAAGCGAAGTTTAACCAGACCAAGAGCTGATGATACGTCTCTGACTATAATTCTAGTTTTTGGAATTTTGCCTTAGAACGTTGTGTTAAAATGGAACATATATCTGCAGATGAAAGTGAATATATAATTGAGGTGATTACTCTTTCAGTTGCCTTATTATTTCATGTTTATATATGATCTGAAGACTTAATTCTCTGGATCTGTTTAAATATCCATGTTATTAGCAGCAATTGATAAGCTCCATTATCTAGCTCTGTGAATTCCTATATGTATATGCTTTATTTCACCATATGACTGTCAACATACCATTCAACTGCCTCTTGCTCTCTCTTTACATATATATATATGAGTCATAGAATATACACATATGCAAATATGTATATATAAATATAAATAAATGTACATACAAACACATATACTCTCTTATATAAAAATACATAAATATGTAAATAAATACATATACGTTTATCAATATAAAAACACAGAACCCTGCCTGAGGTTTCCATTGGAAGAAGAGATGAAAGTGTCAATGTTTGTTAAGGCCCTAAAAGCTTAATCTGTACCTGGCTTATAAAACCTAGTGGTTTAAAAATATTAGTTCATTTTATCCAACAAGCACAATATAAGGTAGATATTCTTATCCACATTTTACAGATAAGGAAACTGAGGCCCAGAGCAGTAAAGCAAATTGTTCAAGAAATCATGACCACTAAGTGCAGAAATTAAATTGATTCCAAGGTTACCTGGCTCCAGGGCAAATGTTCTTAACTACTATACTGCATTGCTTCTTGTTCGTATGTTCATACAAATCCTATGCTTTTCAGAATTAAACACATTGATCCTTTTTGTGTGAAAAGACTACACTAATTAGTAGTTTTAAAACTCCAGATATATTCATATATAATAACGGTTTTGCAAACAAATGTATGTTTTAATTAGACATATCCTCAAGGACTAGCCAAGGTCAAGATACCTCTGTGACTAGAATAGTTTCTATTGCACCAACAAGGTGAGATAACATTTTCAATGACAGCATCTTTCTCATAAACAGATATTGCTCAAGCTTTTAACACCACACAGGATGGGTTTCCAATAAAACCTTGATCTTTGACTGATACATTTAACAGCATATTTTAAATCCTCTCTTTTTCTTTATTTTTTTTTCCCCACATCTATAATATTAATTCAAGATTTCTCTTAGTTTGATCTCTTTAATTCTGAAATCCTTGATTCTAGTACAAATGTAACCAAACAATCTCTAAAACCTCTGCTAGGATGTTATTTTGATAAAGACTCGTTGTCCATTTTCCATACCACACTTCCTGTTTGTAATGCCCTTCTTTCCTGGTCTAATGAATAAGTTTTATAGTACCATTCCACAGCTTTCTAGCCCTCCCCCCAACACACTTCTCTGGTATTACACTGAATGTTTGCATTATCCTTCTTTCCAATATTACAAAGAATTTTTTAGATCCCATGTAATATTCATCTCTACATTCTTCTTCAGTTGTCAGGCTTTATGCTTGGAATGTTCTCTATTCTGGGCAACAAGTCTTGTGGTTCCACACCTCATTTACAATTTTACTTCTTCCCTTTGATCCCTGTCAGTATTATATGTATAATGTATGTAATATGTCTAATGCATATTCAAATATATATGGTATACATGTATTAGTGCTAATGTAATAGTTAAACATATGTAATAAATATTTTAAACAAATAAGAGTATATAGCACACCTGTTTCTTAAAAACATCTGCCTTAGATGTTAAACTTCATGGATAGGTTAATAAATGTTGATAAATGCTAACAGCTGTAGCAATTCAAAAACAAAATCTCAGTTGTTTAATACAATAGAAACTTTTTCTTGCTAATATAAAAAAGAGTCTAATGCTGGTCTTACCAGTGGGTTCGCTGTCATCCAAAAGGCCTTTGCCAACTGTTAACTCTACAAGTAACAACTTGCTTCCAAAGCAGCGAGTGGTCTCCACTCAAGCCTACTAGAATGGAAAATGGAGTCTGGAAGATCCTTGTGAGAGGTAGGTCTGAGAATAGAATGGAAGTGGCAACATCACATTTGCTTACATTCTGTTGGTTCAAACTGAGTCACATGGATGCAACTAACTGCAAGAAAGGCTGGGAAATGTAGTTTGTGTATCTAGGAAGAGAAAGAAGCAGGATTGAAGAGCTAGCCAGACTCAATCACAGAAATGCTAAAGATTTAACTTTTTCTGTATTGAACTTATAACTTGCTCACAGCTGATAGAAAATTCCTCAGACTGAAAGAAGAAAAGATCCCTGAAATTCTGGGTAAGATGTTAGAATTTTTTTAGAAAGTAAGAAACACAAACAGTGCAAACCAATGATGTGGAACATTCTATTGCCACTTGATAAAAGCTATTAAAGTCTTTTTATGGGTCCTTTTCTTTCCCCTTTTGTCAATTAAATCTCAGTTGCCTCAGCCAGAAAGGAGAAGACTGAGCCAAATGATCTTTGCATAACTTCCTAACCTTAAAATCTATTCTTACTTGGAATAAAGATTAAATTTTTGAGATAAAAGACATCTTTCTCTATATTTCAGATAAGTATTAAAAGAACATTATCCCCCGAGTTCTTTTTGTCCACTGATTCCTGTGTCAATTATTGAGGAATTTTCTTTTATATCATTAAAGTAAGAATAGTCCCAATCATATCAGAAAGTTTCCATAAATAAGTAATATATTTATTGTGAAAATACTTTTTTTTATAACATTGCCTGTAGACAGAGTAGGGAGAAAAAAAACATATTTTGTAGCATCAGAGCATTCGAATGGGTGTTTGCAGTTTTAATAGTAATAAAAAGGGAGCATGAATTCCATGTGCCAAATGTATAATGGTATATTGAAACACAGAAACAGAGGTCCAAAGTTGCTAAATAAAATTATGTAGGGACACACAGCAAAATAGTGGTTAACCCAGGATTTGAAATTACATCTGTCTGACTCCAAAGACCATGGTTCTTCTATTTAACAGAATGTCAAAACTTTAGTACCTTACTTTACCATGCTGGATTTTACTAAAATACATAGATGTGCTTTGTTTATTATTTATCTATTTCATAGGCATGTTTCCTATCAATCCCCTATCTAGTAACATATATATTGTATTTCCAAATGCTTATTAGGATCTTCTGTACACATTAAGACCACAAACTCTCTTTATTTTAAGATTAATTATGTGGTTTATCAAAGAATAAAATAACTAAATTGTCATTAGTATGATTTTCTATTAGAGAGAGGTCACTCTGCTCCTAACCCATAATAATCTCTATTTGGAGTTCCTCATGCACTTTGTAGAATATGCAGGTCAAACTGGACGAGTTAACCATAGTAAGTGCATAAACCAGAGCACAAGGAATTATCAAACTGAATTTTAGAAATATATTCTCTTCAAAAGAAGCAATTATGCCTATTTCTTAAACATCACTCAGCATTTGGACCTTTGTTAGTTCTTACCCTAACACAATTTCAGCCATTTTAACATTCAAAAATATGCTGTAATGGCACTTTTCCAACTTAAATGTATTGTTTTAAAATAGAAGCTGTTTCCTTCCATTATCAATATGCATTAAAACTGTTGAACACAAACTAAAATATGGCATTTGTAATTTTAAATGAAACTATATTTGCATAATTATTTGGTTCTGTGATAGTCTTTCTAAACCACATAAATATTCATGATATTTATTCTACTTAAAATGTAATCTGAATGCATGTTGGTGTTCTTTGTATTGAGAGTTCTTTAAAACTCCAAATGTCCGATCTGATATATGTATTTGAATTTCAAAAAGACTGAAAGAAAATCATACCCTAAAATAAGAAGTAACTAATCTGCACATTGTACTTCTGTTTTATATTCTAAACACTCAATTACAATTGCCAGACCTGATAATATTATTACATCTCATGCAATATTTTATGTTGAAATCATTCTCAAACCCCTGTTATGCTAATTTATGGAAACTATCTAAAAAAGCAAGAGTTTCAGAAACATAAAAGTTGTAATCATATTAGGTGCTATTTTAATATGATTAAATTCAAGCTCCAAGATACAAACTAATAAACAAATATTCTTGGATTTTGAAGGAATATTAGAAATCATCTGGTCCAATATTCAGTCCAGCACATCAGTTCCACTGATGGTGTAAGAAGTGGTCATTCCAAGTGTTGAAAAAATTCTAGAAACTGAGAAATCTCTGATTTCTGAGGGTCCTTTTTTTATGTTTATGTTTCAGATGATTACTCCTTCAATTGAACCAACATCGTTTCCCCTAAAATATCCATTTGTAGATTAGAAACATATGACCTTGAGCTACACAAATACTGAAGGTTTCTTTTTATATGATGCAATGCCATGTATATACATATATATAAGCATATATTACATGTTTTTAAAATGTATTTCTGCATGGATATGGTTTCAAATTCCCCCACCATCTGATACACTCATTTTTTTAAAAAGATTGAAACAGCTACTAATTTTATTACTTATTACTATTTTTTAAAACAAATCAATTTTATTGGTACTTATTAATAAAGCATAAGTCCATCTGTATTAGTCAGGCAAAGGGGTGCTAATGCGAAATACCAGAAATGGGTTGGTCTTTATAAAGGGTTATATGGGGTAGAAGTCCACAGTTACCAGGCCATAAAGCATAAGTTTCTTCTCTCACCAAAGTCCATTGCCACATGTTGGAGCAAGACAGCTGCCGATGTTTGCCAGGGTTCAGACTTCTTGGGTTCCTCTCTTCCCGGGGCTGCGTTTCTCTCCAGGCTTAGCTCCTCTG
>JAQZBX010062314.1:0-16911 GCA_029593785.1 Cabassous unicinctus
TAGGCTTACGGTTAGGGTTAGGGTTAGGGTTAGGTTTAGGTTTGGGTTAGGGTTAGGGTTAGGTTTAGATTTAGGTTTAGGTTTAGGCTTAGGCTTAGGTTTAGGTTTAGGGTTTGTGTTAGGTTTTGGGGTTAGGGTTAGGTTAAGGGTTTGGGTTAGTGTAGGTTTAGGGTTAGGGTTAAGGTTTGGGTTAGGTTTTGGGGTTATGGTTATGGTTAGGGATAGTTTAGGGTTAGGGTTGAGGGTTATGTTTAGAGATAGGTTTAGGTTTAGGTTTAGGGTTAGGTTTAGGGTTAGGTTAGTGTTAGGGTTTTAGGTTAGTGTTAGCATTAGGGTTAGGGTTAGGCTTATGGGTAGGGTTAGGGTTAGGTTTAGATTTAAGTTTGGGTTAGGGTTAGGGTTAGGTTTAGATTTAGGTTTAGGGTAAGGGTTAGGGTTAGATTTAGGTTTAGTGTTGTGTTTAGGGTTAGGGTTACAGTTAAGATGAGGTTTAGGTTAGGGTTAGGGCTTGGTTTAGTGTTTTGTTAGTATTAGGGTTAGGATTAGGGTTAACATTCGGATAAAGTGTTGGTTAGGGTTAGGGATCACGGCTAGGTTAATTGTTAGGTTAGGGTTTGTGTTTGGTTAGGTTAGGGTTAGGGTTTAGGTTTCAGATTAAGGTTAGGTTTATGGTTAAGTTTAGGTTATGTTTAGGATTTGCTTTATGGTTAGGTTTATGGTTAGTGTAGGCATTAGGGTTAGCATTAAGTTAGGGTTTCTTAGGGTTATGGTTAAGCGTTAGGGTTATGTTTAGGGTTAGGTTTGGGTTAGGGTTAGGTTAGGGTTAGGGTTTAGGGTTAGGGTTAATTTATGTTTAGATTAGTATAAGGGTTTGATTCAGGGTTAGGTTTAGGGTTTGGGTTAGGGTTGGATTAGTTTTAAGGTTAGTGTTAGTGGTATGATTAGGGTTAATTTTAGGGGTTAGTTTTAGTGTTATGGTAATGTTTGAGGTTTGGGTTAGGTTTGGGTTTTGTGTTAGGTTTAGGTTTAGGGTTAGGGTCATGCTTTGGGTTATGGTTAGGTTATGTTTAATTTTAGGATAGGCTTAGGGTTTATAGTTAGTGTTAGGTTTAGGGTTAGGGTTAGGCTTACAGTTAGGTTCAAGTTTAAGTTTAGGGTTAGGTTAGGGTTAGGGTTTGGGTTAGGTTTAGGATTAGGTTAGGGTTGGGGTTTGGTTATGGTTATGTGTAAGTTAAGCGCTATGGTTAAAGTTAAGTTTAGGGTTAGGGTTTAGGTTTAGGGTTAGGGTTAGGGTTAGGGTAGGTTTAGGATTGTTTTAGGGTTAGGTTTAGAGTTAGGGTTAGCAATAGGGTTAACATTAGGGTTAGGGTTTGGTAGGGCTAGGGTTAAGGGTTAGGGTTAGATTTAAGTTTAGGTTTAGGGTGAGGGTTAGGTTAGGGTTAGGGTTTAGGTTAGGGTTAGGGTTAAGGTTAGTTTAGTGTTAGGGTTTGGTTTAGGGTCAGGTTTAAGGTTTGGGTTAGTGTGTTAGATTTAAGGTTAGTGTTAGGGTTACGGTTAGGGTTAGGTTTAGGGTTTATCTTTAGGTTTAGGGTAAGTGTTGAAGTTAGGGTTAGATTTAGGGATTTGTGTTAGGGTTAGAGTTAATGTTAGCGATAGGTTTAGGCCTAGTGTTAGGTTAGGTTTAGCTTTTCAGTTTGAGTTCAGGTTTAGGGTTAGGGTTAGTGAAAGGGTTGGGTTTAGGGTTAGGGTTAGGTTAGGTTTAGGGTTAGGGTTCAGTTTAGGATTTGGGTTAGTGTTTGGCTTTATGGTTAGGGTTAGTATTAGGGTTAGGGTTAGGTGTAGGTTAGGGTTAAGGTTTGGTATTAGGGTTAGCGTTAGTGTTAGATTTATGCTTATAGTTAGGCTTAGCTTTAGGCTTAGGTTATGGTTAGGGTTTAGGGTTAGTGTTAGCATTCGGATTAGGGTTAGGCTAATGGTTAGGGTTAGCGTTAGGTTTAGGGTTACGTTACGATTAGCATTAGCATTAGGGTTAGGGTAGGTTTAGTTTTAGGGTTAGGGTTTGGTTTAGGTTTAGGTTTGGGTTGTGGGTTAGGGATGGATTAGGTTTAAGTTTAGTGTTAAGATTATGATTAGGGTTAGGTTTAGGGCTTAGTTTTAGGGTTAGGTTGAGTGTTGAGGTTAGGGTTAGGTTTGGGTTTTGCATTAGGGTTAGGATCATGCTTAGGGTTAGGGTTTTTATAGGTAAGGGTTAGGGTTTAGAGTTAGTGTTAGGGTTAGGGTTATGGATAGGCTTATGGTAAGGTTTAAGGTTAAGGTTAGGGTTTGGTTTGGGTTAGGTTTTGTGTTAGGTTTAGGATTAGGTTAGGGTTTGGGTTTGGTTAGTGTTATGGGTAGGGTTAGGCTTATGGTTATGGTTAGGTTTAGGGTTAGGGATTGGTTTAGTGTTAGGGTTAGGGTTAGGGTTAGGTTAGTGTTTGTGTTAGTTTATGGTTAGGCTTAGGTTAGGGTTTGGTTAGGGTTAGAGTTAGGGTTAGGGATACGGTTAGTGTTAGGTTTAGGGTTAGGTTTTGTTGGGCTGCTATGCTCCTGCTTTCACTCAAATGTGAACACACGGTTTGGGTTAGGGTTAAGGTTAAAGTTAGAGTTTGGTTTGGGTTAGGGTTTAGCGTTAGGGTTAGTGTTAGATTTAGGGTTAGGTTAGGGTTAAGGATTGGTTTAGGTTTATGGTTAGGGTTAGGGTTAGGTTAGGGTGAGATTTTGGGGTAGGGTTAGCCTTAGGAGTAGTGATAGGGTTAGGGTTAGGTTAGGGTTAGAGTTTAGGGTTAGAGTTAGGGTTAGTGTTACAGTTAGGCTTATGGTTAGAGTTAGGTAATGGGTAATGTTTAGGTTAGGGTTAGGGTTATTATTTAGGCTTAGGTTTAGTGTTAGGGTTAGGTTTAGGGTTAGGGTTAGGGTTAGCATAAGGTTGAGGGTTAGGATTTAGGGTTGGGGTTTAGGTTAGGGTAGTTTAAGTGTTAGGTTTAGGGTTAGGGTTAGGTTAGGGCTAGGGTTAGGGTTAGGGTTTAGTTTAGGTTTTGGGTTTATGGTTAGGTTTAAGGTTAGTTTTAGGTTAAGGTTAGGGTTTAGTTTTAGGGTTAGAGTTTTGGTTTGATTTAGGCTTAGGGTTAGGGTAAGACTTAGGGTGAGTTTAGGTAAGGATTTAAGGCTAGTGTTAGGGTTAGTCTTAGGGTTAGCATTATGGTTTTGCTTATGTTTTGGTTAGAGTTTTGTTAGGGTTTGGGTTTAGGTTTAGGGTTAGGGTTATGGTTAGTTTTAGGATTAGTTCAGGTTTAGGGTTTGGTTTAGGTTTAGGTTTAGGGTTAGGGTTAGAGTTAGGTTTGGATTACGGATTAGGGTTAGTGTTAGGGTTATGGTTATGTTAGTGTTAGTGTTTGGTTTAGGATTAGGGTTAGTTTAGGGTTAGGGTTGGGTTAAGTTTAAGGTTAGAGTTAGGGTTAGGGTTATGGTTAGGGTTAGGTTTAGGGTTAGAGTTAGGGTTAGGGTTAGGGTTAGGTTTTGGGTTATGGTTAGTGTTAGGTTTAGGGATAGGTTAGGGTTAGGGTTTTGGTTAGGGTTAGGCTTAGGCTTAGGTTTAGGGTGTAGGGTTTAGTTGAGGGTTAAGGTTAGGGTTAGGTTAGGGTTTGGTTAGGGTTGTGTGTAAGGTTATCATTATGGTTATGTTTAGGTGAGGTTTAGGATTTGGTTAGTGTTAGGGTTAGGGTTAGGCTTACGGTTAGTTTTAGGGTTTGGGTTTGGGTTAGGTAAGAGTTAGGGTTGGGTTTAAAGTTAGGGTTAGATTTAGGTTTGGTTTAGGGTTTAGGATTAAGGTTAGGGTTAGGGTTGGGTTTAGGTTATGGATAGGGTTTGGTTTAGGGTTTGGATTAGGATTAGGGTTAGTATTAGGGCTAGGATTGGACTTACCTTTAGTTTTAGGGTTAGTTACAGTTAGGTTTTAGCTTTAGGTTTATGGGTAGTGTTACGGTTTGCGTTAGGGTGATATTTAGGGTTAGGGTTATGTTTAGAGTTTAGTGTTAGGGTTAGGGTAAGTGTTGAGGTTAGGGTTAGGGTTGGGTTTTGTGTTAGGGTTAGGGTTAGGGTTAGTCTTAGGTTTGATTCTAGTGTAAGAGATATGTTAGGGTTAGTGTTTAGGTTTAGTGTTAGGGTTAGGGTTAGGTTAGGCTTACGGTTATTGTTAGGGTTAGGGTTAGGGTTAGGGTTAAGGTTTGTTTAGCTGCTATGCACTTGCTTTCACTCAAATGTGGACACATGGTTAGGTTTAGGGTTAGGGTTAGAGTTTGGTTTAGATTAGGATTTAGGTTTAGGGTTAGTGTTAGTGTTAGAGTTAAGTTAGCATTAGGGTTTAGGGTTAGGTTTAGGGTTAGGCTTAGAGTTAAGTTTATGGTTAGGTTTCGGTTTAGGGATAAGTTTAGTGTTATGGTATAGGGTTAGGGATAATTTTAGGGTTAATGTTAGGGGTAGGTTTAGGGTTAGAGTTAGGTTAGGGTGAGGGTTAGGGTTTAACTTTAAGTTTAGGGTTAGGGTTAAGTTAGAGTTAGGCTTTGGGTTAGGGTTAGGGTTAGGTTTAGGGTTAAGGTTTAGGCTTAGGGTTAGGGGTATGGTTAGGGTTATGGCTATAGTTCGGGTTAGGCTTAGAGTTAGGGTTACCGTTAGTTTTAGGGTTAGATTAGGGTTTAGGTTTAGTGTTAGAGTTAATGTTAGTGTTAGGCTTATGGTTAGGTTTAGGGTTAGGGTTAGGTTAGGCTGAGGGTTTAGGTTTAGGGTTAGATTTAGGGTTAGTGTTAGTGTTAGTTTAGGGTTTGTGTATAGTTTTGGGTTAGGGTTAGAGTTAGGTTTTGATTAGGGTTTAGGGTTAGTGTTAGTTTTAGTGTTAGGATTAAGTTAGGGTTAGAGATTTATTTAGGGTTAGGATTAGGGTTAGGGTTAAGATTAGGGCTAGGATTAGGTTTAGCTTTAGGGTTAGGATTAGGTTGGGTTAGGGTTTGGGTTAGGTTTAGGGTTAGGGTTAGGGTTAGGTTTAGGGTTTAGTGTTAGGGTTAATGTAAGTGTTGAGTTTAGGATTAGGGTAAGGGTTTTGTGTTAGGGTTATGGTTATGGTTAGGGTTAGGCTTACAGTTAGGGTTAGGTTTACGTTTAGGGTTAGGGTTAGTTTAGTGTTAGGGTTTGCTTTAGGATTAGGGTTAGGGTTAGTGTCAGTGTTGGATGAGGTTTAAGTTTACTGTTACTGTTAGGGTTCGGTTAGGTTTTGGCTTTAAGTTTAGGGATTGGGTAAGGTTTGAGGTGAGGGTTAGCTTTAGGGTTTTGTGTTAGGGTTAGGGTTATGGTTCGGGTTAGGCTTAGGGTTAGGGTTACGGTTAGGTTTAGGGTTAGGTTAGTGCTTAGGTTTAGTGTTAGGGTTAATGTTAGGGTTAGGCTTATGGTTAGGTATGGTTAGGGTTAGGGTTAGGGTTTGGTTAGGCTTAGAGTAAGGGTTAGGGTTAGGCTTAAGTTTAGGTTAGGTTTAGGGTTTAGGTTTAGGGTTAGGTTTAGGGTTAGTGTTAGGGTGAGTTTAGGGTTAGGGTTAGGGTTAGGGTTTTGTGATAGGGTTAAGGTAAGGTTTGAGCTTAGGATTAGGGTAAGAGTTTTGTGTTAGGGTTATGGTTAGGGTTAGGGTTAGGCTTATGGTAAGTGTTAGGGTTAGGGTTAGTTTAGGGTTAGGGTTTAAGGTTAGTTTTAAGGTTAGGGTCAGTTTTAAGCTTACAGTTAGGGTTAGGGTTATTGTTAGGGTTATGTTAGGATTAGGGTTAGGGTTAGGGTATTGGGTTAGGGTTAGCATTAGGGTTAGGATTAGTATAAGGTTTAGCGTCAGGTTTACGTTAGGGTGAGGTTTAAGGTTTTGTGTTAGTGTTAGGGTTAATGTTAGAGTTAGGCTTAGGTGTAGGTTAGGTTTAGGGTTTGGTTAGGGTTATGGGTAAGGTTAGGTTTATGGTTAGGTTTAGGGTAGGGTTAGTGTTTAGGGCTAGTGTTAAGGTTAGTGTTAGGGTAAGGTTTATGGTTAGTGTTAGTGTTAGGGTTAGGGTTAGGTTAGGGTTAAGGTTAGGCTAACGGTTAGGATAAGATTTAGGGTTAGTTTCGGGATGGGTTAGGATAGGGTTTGGGTTTATGGGTTAGGGTTAGGGTTAGTGTTAGGTTACGGTTAGGATTTGGTTAGGGTTATGCATAGGTTAGGGTTATGGATAGGTTTGGGTTAGGGTTTAGGGTTAAATTTAGTGTTTGGGGTTAGGTTTAGAGTAAGTGTTGAGGTTAGGGTTAGGGTTAGGGTTTTGTGTTAGGGTTTGTGTTAGGTTTAGGGTTAGGCTCAGAGTAATGGTTAGGGTTAGGGTTAGTTTAGGGTTAGGGTTTAGGTTTAGTGCTAGGGTTATGATTAGCGTTAGTCATACAGTTAGGGTTAGGGTTAGTGTTAGGGTTAGGTTAGTGTTTGGATCAGGGTAAGGTTAAGGGTTTGGTTTAGGGTTAGGGTTTATGGTTAGGCTTTGCATTAGGGCTATGGTTAAGGTTAGGCTTAGTGTTAGGTTTAGGGTTATGGTTAGGGTTAGGGTTTAAGTTTTAGTCTTAAGGTTAATGTTAGGGTTAGGCTTATGGGTAGAGTTCAGGTTATGGTTAAGTTAGGGTTAGGGTTAGTGTTAGGTTTCGGTTTAGGGTTAGGGTTTGGGTTAGGGTTTGGGTTTATGGTGGTTTTAGAGTTAGGGTTAGGGTTATAGTTAGGTTAGGTTTAGGGTTTATGTTAGGGTTAGGGTTTAGGTTAGGGCTTGGGTTAAGTAAGGGTTATGGTTTGGATTAGGGTTTGGGTTAGGGGTAAGGTTTATGGTTAGGGTTAGGGCTAGTGTTAGTGTTAGGGTTTGCATTAGGGTTTGCTTAGGATTAGGGTTTGGGGTTAGTGTTAGAGTTAGGGTTATGGTTAGGCTTACGGTTAATGTGAGGGTTGGTGCAAGTTTAGGGTTAAGGTTAGGGTTAGGGTTTAGGGTCAGGGCTAGCGTTAGGGTTAGGGGTAGGTTTAGGTTCAGGGTTAGGCTTTGGTTACGGTTAGGGTTTGAGTTAGGGTTTGGGTTATGGTTTGGCTTTAACGTTAGGGTTAGGGTTAGGGTAAGGGTTCAGTTTAAGTTAGGATTAGGTTTTAGGTTAGGTTTAGTGTTAGGTTTAGGGTTAAGTTTTATTGTTAGCATTAGTGTTATGGTTAGGTTTTGGGTTAGGGTTAGTGTTTGGGTTAGGGTTTGGTTAGGGTTAGGTTAGGGTTCGAATTTGGTTTAGGATTAGGGTTAGAGTTAGGGTTATGTTTGGGTTAGGTTTAAGTTTAGTCTTAGGGTTACGATCAGGGTAAGGTTTTGGGTTAAACTTTAGGGTTTGGGTGAGGGTTGAGGTCATGATTTCATTTATGCTTTTGTGTTAGGGTTAGGGTTAGGCTTAGAGTTAGGTTTAGGTTTAGGGTTAAGTTTGGTTAGGGTTAACGGTAGGGTTACTGTTATGGTTAGGGTTAGGTTAGGGTTAGGGTTTAGGGTTTGTGTTAGGGCTTGGGTTAGGGTTAGTCTTATGGTTAATGTAAGGGTTAAGGTTAGGGTTAGGGTAGGGTTAGGGTTAGGGTTAGGATTAGGGTTAGGGATGGCTTAGGGTTAAAGTTAGGGTTAGGGTTAGGGTTAGTGTTAGGGTTTGGGTTTGGATTGGGTTAGTGTTTATGGTTAGGGTTACGGTTAGTGTTAGGGTTAGAGTTAGGTTATGATTAGGCTTAGGCTTATGGTTATTATTTAGGTTTAGAGCTATGGTTTGGTTAGGTTTACGGTTAGGTCTAAGGTTAGAGTTAGGATTTCGGTTTAGGGTGAGGTTTAGTGTTAGGGTTAATGATAGGGTTAGGTTAGGATTTGGGTTTGGATTTGCATTAGGATTAGGATTAGGATAGGGTTAGGGTTTAGGTTTAGAGTTAGGTTTAGGGTTAGGGATGGGTTAGGCTTAGGGTTAGGGTTAGGATTAGGGTTTGTTTGTCTGCTATGCACTTGCTTTCACTCAAATGTCAACACTCAGTTAGGGTTAGGGTTAGCGTTAGGGTTAGATTTTGGTTTGGGTTAGAGTTTAGTGTTAGGGTTAGTGTTTGGGTTAGGGTTAGTATTAGTGTTAGGGTTTGGTTAGGGTTAGGGTTTAGTTTTAGGGTTAGTGTTTGGGTTGCTGTTACAGTTAATTTAGGGTTAGGGTTTAGTTTAGGGTTAAATTTAGGGTTAGGGTTACAGTTAGATTTGGATTAGGCTTTTGGGTTAGGGTTAGGGTTAGGATTAGGATAGGTTTAGGATTTGGTTTAGTATTAGGTTAAGGTTAGGGTTGGGTTAGGTTTAAGGTTAGTGTTAGGGTTAGGGTCAGGGTTAAGTTTTGGATTTAGGTTTAGGATTTGGGTAAGTGTTGAGGTTAGGGTGAGGTTTAGGATTTTCTGTTACATTTAGGGTTAGGGATAGGCTTAGGGGTAGGTTTAGGGTTTGGGTTTGGTTAGGGTTATGGGAAGTGTTAGGGATAGGGTTAGGGTTAGGGTAGGGGTAGGGTTTGGGGCTTGGATTAGGTTTAGTGTTAGAGTTAGGCTTACAGTTAGTTTTAGGGTTAGGGTTAGGGTTAGGTTAGGGTATGGGTTAGGGTTAGGGTAAGGGTTAGGTTTAGACTTAGGTTTGGGTAAGGGTTTTGGGTTAGTGTTAGGTTTAGGGTTAGGGTTAGGTTACGGTTAGGGTTTGGTTTAGGGATAGGGTTAGCGTTAGGGTTAGGATTATGCTTAGGATTAGAGATAGAGTTAGGGTTAGGGTTTGATTACGGTTATGTTTAGGTTTAGGGTTACGTTTAGCATTACGGTTAGGGTAGGTGTTAGGTTAGGGTTAGACTTAGGGTTATGGTTATGGTTTAGGTTTAGAGTTACGGTTAGGTTAAGTTTAGGATTAGGTTTAGGGTTATAGTTAGGATTAGGGTTTAGGGTTAGAGTTAGTGTTAGGGTTAGCGTTATGGTTAGGTTAGGGTTAGGGTTAGGGTTTGGGTTAGGGTGAGGGTTAGGATTAGGTTAGGGTTAGGGATTGTTTTAGGGTTAGGATTAGGTTTAGGGTTAGGATTAGTGGTTGAATTAGGGTTATCGTTAGGTTTAGGGTTAGGTTAAGTTTAAGGTTTAGGTTTAGGTTCACGGTTAGCATTAGGGTTTTGGTTAGGTTTTAGGTTATGTATAGGGTTAGGGTTAGGTTTAGGGTTTGAGGTTAGGCTTAGGGTAAGTGTTGAGGTTAAGGTTAGGGTTAGGTTTAAGTTTAGGTTTATGTTGGGTTTAGGGTTAGGGTTAGGGTTTGGGTTAGGGTATGTGCTTATGGTTAGGGTTAGAGTTAGGTTAGGGTTAGGGTTTCGGATTTTGTTTAGAGTTTGCATTAGGGCTAGGTTTAGGGTTAGGATTAGGGTTAGGTTAGTTTAGGGTTATGGTTAGTGTTAGGGTTAGGGCTAGGTTTAGGTTAGGCTTAGGATTAGTGTTAGGGTTTATGTTTAGTTTTAGGTTCAGATTGGGTTAGGTTTAGGGTTAGGATTAGGGGTTAGGGTTAGGGTTCAGATTAGATTAAGTGTTAGATTTAGGGTTAGGGTTAGGTTAGGGTTTGGGTTAGGGTTAGGGATTGGGTTAGGTTTTGGTTAGGGTTAGGGTTAGGGTTAGGGTTTGTTTGGCTGGTATGCACTTGCTCACACTCAAATGTGAACACACAGTTGGGGTTGGGGTTAGTATTAGAGTTTGGTTTGGTTAGCGTTTGGGCTTATGGTTAGGGTTAGGTTTAGGGTTAGGTTTAAGTTAGGGTTATGGTTTAGGTTTAGATTTTGAGGTAAGGTTAGGCGTAGGTGTAGGGTTTGATTTAGGGTTAGGGTTAGGGATAAGTTAGGGTTAGGGTTTATGGTTAGTGTTTGTTTTAGGGCTAGGGTTAGGTTAGGCTCAGGGTTAGTGTTACGGTTTAGGGTTAGGGTTAGGTGTAGGGTTAGGATTAAGTATTAGGGTTAAGTTTAGGGTTTGATTAAGTGTTAGGTTTAGGGTTAGGGTTAGGTTAGAGTTAATGTTTGGGTTCGTTTTTGGTTAGGGTTAGGGTTAGGTTTAGGGTTTGTTTGGCTGCTATGTACTTGCTTTCACTCAAATGTGAACACACGGTTAGGGTTATGATGAGGGTTAGAGTTTGGTTTGGGTTAGGGTTTAGGGTTAGGGTTAGGGTTAGTGTTAGTGTTAGGTTAGGGTTAGGGTTTAGGGTTTGGGCTATGGTTAGGGTAAGGGTTAGGGTTTGGATTAGGGTTAGGATTAGGGTTATGGTTAGGATTAGGGCTAGGATTATGTTTAGCAATTGGGATAGGTTAAGGTTAGCATTAGGTTTTAGGTGAGGTTTACAATTAAGGTTAAGGTGTGTGTTAAGGTTAGGGTTAGGGTCACAGTTATGGTAAGGTTTAGCATTTAGGTTTAGGGTTAGGTAAATTTCGATGTTAAGGTTAGGGTTAGGTTTTGTGTTAAGGTTACGGTTAGGTTTAGGGTTAGGCTTAGGGTTAGGATTTGGTTTAGGTTAGGTTTTGGTTTTAGGGTTAGTGTTAGGGTAAGGTTGAGGTTTATGCTTATGGTTAGTGTAAGGATTAGGGTTATGGTTAGGATTAGGGCTAGGATTAGTTTTAGCATTATGGTTTAGAGTTAGGATTAGGTGTAGGGTTAGGGATAGGGATAAACCTAGGTTAGGGTTAGGTCTAGGTTTAGGGCTAGGGTTAGGATTAGGGGTGGGTTAGGGTTGCGATTAGGGTTTTCGTTAGTTGTAGGTTTAGGGTTAGGCTTAAGGCTTAGTGTAGGGTTAGGGTTAGGGCTACATTTAGGGTTAGGTTTAAGGTTATGTTTAGGGATAGGTTTAGGTTTAACGTTAGGGCTAGGTTTATGGTAAGGGTTAGGGTTAGTTGTAGGGTTAGGGTTAGGCTTAAAGCTAGGTTTAGGGATAGGGTTAGGGTTAGGTTTATGGTTAGGATTAGGGTTAGGGTTAGGGTTAGTGTTAGGGCTAGGGTTAGGTTTAGGTTAGGGCTAGTGTTAGGGTTAAGGTTAGGTTTAGGCTTAGGGTTAGGTTTAGGGTTAGGTTTAGGGTTAGGGTAAGGGCTAGGTTTAGGGTTAGGTTTAGGGTTATGGTTAGGTATAGGACCATGGTTAGGGTAAGGATAGGGTTAGAGCTAGGGTTAATTTTAGTGTTAGGGCTTTGGTTTGGGTTAGGGTTAGGGTTAGGCTTGGCATTAGGTTTATGGTTAGGGATACGGCTATGTTTAGGGTTATGATTATGGTTAGGGTTAGGGTTAGGCCTAAGTTTAGGGTTAGGATAAGGGTTAGGGTTAGCATATGGTTAGCGATAGGATTACGGTTAGGGTTATGGTTAGGGTTATGGTTAGGGTTAGGTCTAGGGTTAGGGTTAGGGTTAGGGCTAGGGTTGGGGTTAGGGTTAGGGTTAGGATTAGGGTTAGGGTTAGGGTTAGGGTTAGGGCTAAGTTTAGGGTTAGGGCTAAGTTTAGGGTTAGGTTTAGGGCTAGTTTTAGGGTTAGTGTTAGGGTTAGGATTTGGGTTAGTGTTAGGTTTAGGGTTAGGGTTAGGGCTCGATTTAGAGTTAGGACTTGGGCTAGGCTTAGGAATAGGGTTAGCGTTAGGGTTAGGGGTAGGGTTAGGGTTAGGCTTACGATTACGATTATGGTTTGTGTTAGGGTTAGTGCTAGGGTTAGTGTTAGGGTTATGATTAGGTGTAGGGTTAGGGTTAGGTTTAGGGCTAGTGTTAGGTTTAGGGTTAGGTTTAGGGCTAGCTTTAGGGTTAGGTTTAGGGTTAGGCGTAGGGTTAGGGTTAGGTTTAGGTGTAGGGTTAGGTTTAGAGTTAGGGTTAGGTTTAAGGTTATTGCTAGGGTTCGGGTTAGGGTTAGGGCTAGTGTTAGGGTCAGGGTTAGGTTTAGGGTTAGGGTTAGGGCTAGTGTTAGGTTTAGGGTTAGGATTAGGTCCAGCTTTAGGGTTAGTTTTAAGGTTAGGGTTAGGGTTAAAGCTAGGTTTAGTGTTTGGTTAATATTACAGTTAGGGTCAGGTTTATGGAAAGTGTTAGGGGTAGTACTAGGGCTAGGTTTAGGGATAGGTTTAGTGTTAGGGACAGGTTTAGTGATAGGGTTAGGGTTAGAGTTAGGGTTAGGGCTAGGGTTAGGGTTAGGGATAGGGCTGGCTTTAGGTTTATGGTTAGGTTGGGGCTAGTGTTAGGATTAGGTTTAGGGCTAGTGTTGCATTAGGGTTAGGGCGGGCTTTAGGTTTAGGGTCATGTTTAGGGTTAGGGGTAGCGTTAGGGTTAAGGCTAGGTAAGGGTTAGGTTTAGGGCTAGTGTTAGGGTTAGTGTTTGGGTTAGGGTTAAGGTTAGGGTTAGGTTTAGGGTTAGGGTTAGGGCTAGAGTTAGGGTGAGGACTAGGGCTGGGGTTAGGGATAGGGTTAGCATTAGGGTGAGGGTTAGGGTTTGGGTTAGGTTTTGGGTTAGGTTTAGGGTTAGGTCTAGGGTTAGTGTTAGGGTTAGTGTTACGGTTAGGTGTAGGGTTAGGGTCAGGGTTAGGGCTAGGATTAGTGTTAGGGTTAGGGTTAGGGGCAGCTTTAGGTTTACATTTAGGGTTAGGGCTAGTGTTAGGGTTAGGTTTAGGGTTAGGGCCAGCTTTAGGGTTAGGGCTAGGGTTATGGTTAGGGTTAGGTTTAGAGCCAGGGCTAGATTTCAGGTTAGGTTTAGGGTTAGGTGTAGGGTTAGGGTTAGGCTTAAGGCTAGGGTTAGCGTTACGGTTAGGGTTAGGGCTAGATGTAGGGTTAGAGTAAGGGTTAGGATTAGGGCTAGCTTTAGGGTTAAGGTTAGGGATAGGGTTATGGTTATGGTTAGGTTTAGGGTGAGGGTTAGGGCTGGTTTAGATTTAGGGTTTGGTTTAGGGTTAGGGTTAGGGTTAGGTTTAGTTTTAGTTACACGGCTCGGGTTAGGTTTAGGGTTAGCTTTCGGGTTAGGGTTAAGGCTAAAGTTAGGGTTGGGGTTAGGGCTAATATTAGGGTTAGTTTAGATTTAGGGTTGGGGTTAGGGCTAAGGTTAAGTTTAGGGTTAGGTTTAGGGTTAGGGTTAGTGCTAGATTTATGGTTAGGGTTAGGGTTAGGGCTAGGTTTAGGTTTAAGGTTAGGGCTAGAGTTATGGTGAGGGTTAGTGTTAGGGTGAGGGTTACGTTTACGGTTAGGGTTGGGGCTAGGGTTAGGGTTAGGGTTAGTTTTAGGGTTAGGAATAGGGCTATGGTTAGGTCTAGGGTTAGGGCTAGGGTTAAGGTTAGGTTTAGGGTTAGGGTTAGGTTTAGTACTAGGGTTAGGTTTAGTGTTAGAGTTAGGGTTAGGTTATGGTTAGGGTTAGGGTTAAACCTAGGTTTAAGTTTAGGGATAGGGTTACGGTTTGGGTCAGGGTTATGGCTAGTGTTATGGGTAGTACTAGGTCTAGTTTTTGGATTAGGGTTAGATTTAGGGTCAGGGTTAGTGCTAGGGTTAGGATTAGAGTTTGGGTTAAGGCTAGGGTTAGGGCTAGGGTTAGGGCTAGTGTTAGGGTTAGGGTTAGGGCCAGCTCTAGGTTTAGGGTTAGGTTTAGCACTGGGTTAGGGTTAGGATTAGCGCTAGGGTAAGGTTTAGGCTTAGGGTTAAGTTTAGGGTAAGGGCTAGGGTTAGGATTAGGGTTAGGGCTAAGTTTAGGTTTAGGGTTAGGGTTAGGGTTAGCTTATGGTTAGGGTTAGGATTAAGGTTAGGGTTAGGTTTAGGGTTATAGTTGGGTTAGCCCTAGGAATAGGGTAAGGGTTAGGGCTAGGGTTAAGCATAGGGTTAGGGTTTCAATTAGATTCATGTTTAGGGTTAAGTTTATGGCTAGGTTTAGGGTTAGGTTTAGGGCTAGTTTTAGGGTTAGTGTTAGGGATTGGGTTTGGGTTAGGGTTAGGTTTAGGGTTAGGGTTAGGGATAGATTTAGGGTTAGGACTTGGGCAAGGGTTAGGGACAGGTTTAGCGTTAGGGTTAGGGTTAGGGTTAGGGTTACAGTTAGTTTTAGGGCTAGGTTTAGGGCTAGGTTTAGGTTTAGGGTTAGGGTTAGGGCTAGCTTTAGGGTTAGTTGTAGTGTTAGTTTTAGTCCTACAGTTAGCGTTAGGGTTACGGCTAGTGTGAGGGTTGGTTAAGGTTTAGGGTTAGTGTTAGTGCTAAGGTTAAGGTTAGGGTTAGGGTTAGTGTTAGGGTTATCATTAGGATTATGGCTAGGGTTAGGGCTAGGGTTAGGGTTAGGATTATGGTTAGGGTTAGGTCTAGGGTTAATGTTAGGCTTAGGGTTAGGGTTAGGGTTAGGTTTAGGGTTAGGGTTAGGGTTTGGGTTAATGCTTGGGTTGGGTAAGGTTTAGGGCTAGTGTTAGGATTAGGGTTAGGTTTAGGGTTAGGGTAAGGGCTAAGCTTAGGGTGAGGGTTAGGGTTAGGGTTAGAGTTAGGTGTAGGGTTAGGGTTAGGGTTAAGGCTAGTTTTAGGGTTAATGTTAGGGTAAGGTTTATGGCTAGGGATAGGGTTATGGTTAGGGCTAGTGTTGTGTTAGGGTTAGGGCTAGCTTTAGGTTTAGGGTTAGGTTTTAGGGTTAGGGTTAGCGTTAGGGTTAAGGCTAGGGTTAGGGTTAGGGCTAGTGGCAGGGTTAGTGTTAGGTTTAGGGTTAAGGTTAGGATTAAGTTTAGGGTTAGGGATATGGCTAGAGTTAGGGTAAGGACTAGGGCTGGGGTTAGGGATAGGTTTAGTGTTAGGGTGAGGGTTAGGGTTTGGGTGAAGGTTATGGCTAGGGCTAGGGTTAGTGTTAGGGTTAGGGTTACGGTTAGGTGTAGGGTTAGAGTTAGGTTTAGGGCTAGGGTTAGTGTTAGGGTTTGGGTTAGGGCTAGCTTTAGGCTTAGGGTTAGGGTTAGGGCTAGTGTTAGGGTTAGGTTTAGGGTTAGGGGTAGCTTTAGGTTTAGGGTAAGGGTTAGGGCTAGGGTTAGGGTTAGGGTTAAGGCTAGGGTTATGGTTAGGGTTAGGGTTAGAGCTAGGTCTAGATTTCAGGTTAGGTTTAGGGTTAGGTGTAGGGTAGGGTTCGGCTTAAGGCTAGGGTTAGCGTTACGGTTGGGGTTAGGGCTAGATTTAGGGTTAGGGTTAGGTTTAGGGTTAGGGTTAGTGTTACGGCTAGCGTTAGGGCTAGGGTTTGGGTTAGGGTTATAGTTAGGGTTAGGGCTGGGTTAATGTTAGGGATAGGGTTAGGGGTAGTGTTAGGTTTAGGGTTAGGGTTATGTTTTGCGTTAATGCTAGGGCTGGTTTAGGGTTAGGGCTCATGTTAGGGTTAGGGTTAGGTTTAGGGTTAGGGTTAGGGCTAAGGTTAGGTTGAGGGTTAGGTTTATTGTTAGGGTTTGGGCTAGGGTTACGGTTAGGATTAGGGTTAGGTGTAGGGTTAGGGTTAGGTTTAAGGCTAGTTTTAAGGTTAAGTTTAGGGTCAGGGTTATGGCTAGCCTTAAGTGTAGTACTAGGGCTAGGTTTAGGGATAGGGTTAGGGTTAGGGTTAAGTTTAGGGCTAGTGTTAGGGTTAGGTTTAGGGTTAGGTTTAGGGCTAGTGTTAGGGTTACGGTTAGGGCTAGTGTTGGGTTAGGGTTAGGGCTATGTTTAGGTTCAGTGTTAGGTTTAGGGTTAGGGTTAGTGTTAGGTTTAGGGTTAAGGTTAGGGTTAGGTTTTGGTTTAGGATTAGGGCTAGAGTTAGGGTAAGGACTAGGGCTGGGTCTAGGGTTAGGATTAGCATTAGGGTGAGGGTTAGGCCTTGGGTTAATGTTAGGGTTAGGGTTAGGGTTAGGGCTAGGGTTACTGTTAGGTTTAGGGTTATGGTTATGTGTAGGGTTAGGGTTAGGTTTTGGGCTAGGTTTAGTGTTAGGGTTAGGGCTAGGTTTGGGGTTAGGGTTAGGTTTAGCATTTTGTTTAGGTATAGGACCAGTGTTAGGTTAGGATTAGGGTTAGAGCTAGGGTTAGTGTTAGTGTTAGGGCTAGGGTTAGGGTTAGGTTTAGGGTTAGGGCTAGCTTTAGGGTTAGGGTTAGGGATAGGGTTTATTTTAGGGTTAGTGCTAGGTTTAGGGTTAGGGTTAGGACTATTGTTAGGTCTAGTGTTAGGGCTAGGTTTAGGTTTAGGGTTAGGTTTAGGGTTTGGGTTAGGGCTAGGGTTAAGTTTAGGGTAGTGTTAGTGTTTGGGTTAGGGTTAGGGTTAGGGTTACGGTTCGGGTTAGGTTTAGGTTTAGGTTTAGGGTTAGGGTAAGGTCTATGGTTAGGGTTAGGTTTAGGGTTGGGGTTAGGGTTAGGTTTAGGGTTATGTTTAGGTATAGGGCCAGGGTTAGGTTTGGGTTAGGGTTAGAGCCAGGGTTAGTGTTAGTGTTAGGGCTACGGTTAGCATTAGGGTTAGGGTTAGGGCTAGCTTTAGGTTTAGGGTTAGGGATAGGGCTATGTTCAGGGATAGGGCTAGGGTAAGGGCTAGGGTTAGGGTTAGGGTTAGGGCTATTGTTAGGTCTAGGGTTAGGGCTAGGTTTAGGGTTAGGGTTAGGGTTAGGGTTTGGGTTAGGGCTAGGGTTAGGGTTAGGGTTAGTTTAGTGCTATGGCTACATTTAGCGTTAGGGTTAGGGCTATGTAACTGTTGGGGAATTTGATGTAATTATGAATTCCAAAAATATAATTGGATCATGCCTGTAATCTGATCTGTTAATCTGGGCATGATTGAATTGTGATTAGGGCATTGACTGGACCATGTCAGTCAGTAGGGCGTTGAGCCCCACTCCCTGGTGGGTGGG
>JAQZBX010062315.1:0-16905 GCA_029593785.1 Cabassous unicinctus
AAAAAAAAAAAAAAAAAAAGTAAATTCATTGTACTGCAGGAATGACCTACTTGCAGTGCAACTTTCTGAGAAATAAACTATGAGGACCTTGGTGGTATCTTCCTGTTGTTAGGAGGATGGAGTTGATCTGGGGATGGAGTGTTCTGCTAGAAACCTATTCTGAATGTTCTTTCTGTTCTATTGGATAGTACAGAGCTGCAGAGCCAAACTGCCTGGGTTCCCATATAGGCTCTGCTGCTTACTAGCTGTGTAATTTCAGGAAATTTATCTTGTTTCTCAAGTTCCCCACTTATAAAATGAGGTTATAAATGGATCTGTCACATACAATTGTTGTATGATATAAATAAGTTACTATCTTTGAAGTACTTAAAAGAGTAGAAGGATATATACAGATATATAGATATATAAATATATAGATATATTCAATGGATGTTAGCTGCCATTATGCCATTATCATTATTTTAATTTTGTCCCCCTTGAGTACAATGAATGTTATAGCATTTTCATGTTAACTAGAACAGTGAGGACCTTTTTCTGGGTGTTCAAGGATTTTTGCTCTAACTGGTCTGAACTATTTCCACAGTTAAAGTTCATCCAGTCCCAACAAGAGATGCTTGGTCCTACGTAGTCCTTTCAAGGACTCTGGAGCTAAAACACCAAGAGGTGGCACACACATTAGGATTTAAGGGGTCTCCAATGGCCTTGGATCAGCCTCTCATGCATCTGAGAGAGAATCCTACCTTGTTTGATTCTTTTGCTGGGTTAAAGTATCCAAGTCCCCTTTATAAATTAAAATAGAGGATAAGAAAAGGACATCAAATGTATTAAGAATTTTCTTAATTTCCAATAAGATAAAAAATAAGAATAAGCTATGCACAGATTATAAAATTATGTATAAAAATTTATTATAAAATTTTTTACACTGCATTAGGAAATAGTTGGCCCTGTATTAATTAATGTCACTAATTAATATCTCCTTGGAAAGGGACATTGATTGATAATGAAGGGGAATTAGAGTTTGGGCTGTTTTCTTGAAAGGTAGTTCTGGTGGTGCAGAAGGGTAGTAATGCATCGAAGTACCATGGAATGTTACTTGGGATCCAGATGGGTTAAGATGGGAATGCTGATATGAAAATGATGGGCATTATATGGGAAATGTGGCATGGTTGGTGCGAAGACACTGGTCTGGGACCCCAGAAATCTATTTTTAAGTCATCTCTATGCTACCTAACTATTAGTACAGCAACCTTAGATAAGGTAGATGGCAGATTTCTGCCTCAGCATTATTATCCATGTAATGGGGTTCATATCATCTGTTTTAGTTTCCCAGGCTGCTATGACAAATACCACACCATGGGTTGGCTTAAACAACAGAATTTATTGGCCCACAGTTTTAGAGGCTAGAAGGCTTGCTTTCTCCCACAGTCAGTAGCATTTTGGCTGGCCAGCAACCCTCATGGTTCCTTAGCTTTTCTGTCACATGCAATGTCCTTTCTTTCCTCTTACAGTTACACTGACTTCCAGCTTCTAGCTCCTCCCCGTGGCTTTCTCTATATCTGAATTTTTTCTGCCTCTGGACTCCAGTAATTTGGATTAAGGCCCACCTTCATTCAGGGGGGCCACACATTAACTAAAATAACACTTTTAAGAGATACTATTTACAATCAGTTCATTCCCACAGGAATGTGGATCAAGACCAAGAAGAAATCTAAATTGGGGTACATAATTAAATCCACCACAAAATCTGATCTACCTACCACATTTTGTGGTGAAATTCAAATCACACAATATGAATATGCTTTGTGGCCTGATAAGTGTTCCTTTATCCTGGGATTTCCTTAATCACTTTCACTGAAGAAAGTTCTCCTTTATATAACAACATATTTATATTACTCTATACTCTGGGTGGGGACCCTCTAAACTTGTTTTCTTTAGAAGTTTCATTAAAGAGATCTTCCTAATGATAAAAGTCTTATATTGGTAATTGGCTATCTCAACTTAAGAGAATAGTATCAACTTGCGTTTCCTAATTTAGCAAGAGAAAATGTTTTAATATATACTCTTAATATTCACTACAAGTATGCTAGATAATGCTTATTCCCATTTTACAGACAAGGAAAACAATAGCCAGATAAGGTAAGTTGCTCATAAGCACACTGTTCAAAAATGGTGGATTTGAGCTCTTGTCAAAACCTATTCCCTTTCTACAGTTCAATAAAATAGAGGAGGTATAGATTTCACCAGAGAGCCACCTTCATTCAGGTGACCTCAGATTGAACAAAGTTATCCTGGAGCAGAACAGCACCTGCACAGATATCAAATAACAGAATTAATAGGCAAAGAATATAAAATAAATGTTTTTCATATTTAAACATAAAATAAAGGGCTCATGTACAGTTGTGATACACATTTCAAGAACCAAGTAGGCAGACACTACCTTAATCAAGTGATCAAATTATCAGTAAGATATCAATACCATGCACCCCCTGATATATTATGAGAAGAGTACACCATCACCTCTGCCAAAATTGCAGATGCTCAATATAATCTTGAGCAAACATCAGATAAATCAAATTTGTGGACCATTCTACAAAATAACTGTCCAGTTCTCTTCAAAAGTGTAAGATCACAAAAGATAAGAAGAACAGTCACAGAAAGGAGGAGACTTTCACAAATTGGAGGGTATATGAAAACTAAATAAAATAGGGATCCAGGATTGGATCCTAGAACAGAGCCAGTGACAAACTAGTAAAAAACCAAATGAGGTCAATAGTTTTGTTAACAGAAATATACCAAATGATAAATTCCTGGTTTTAATAACTATACTACTGATAAAAAAAGCTGTTTACTTAGGGGTGCTGGATAAATGATGTACAGGAACTCTTGTAATAATTATTCCTAAGTTTAAAATTATTTCAGATTAAACTTTAAGAAAACACTTCAAATAAATTTAAAATAACCAAGTAGAATTTTGAGAAATAAAAGCATTGTATATGAAATTAAAAACTCTATGGACCCCAAACCATTTAGTGGCACACATGTGTGCATTTCATTATTTGTAAATTTTTCCTCAGAACAAAAATTAAAACCTGTAAATGAATTTTGAACTTTAATTATGAAGGCCTAGGTAAGTAGAGGGAAGGGTGTTGATGTATGTATCTTTCTTCATAATTTATCAAAAAAATAAGATGAATGGTTAAATGGATAAAGAGATGGAACTACAATAAAGTAGCTATTGCAAAATGTTAACATTAGAGTCTAATGCTGTATATCTGGGTGTTCAATATAAAATTCTCTCAACTTCTGAGAAAGTTCAAAAATTTTAATAATGGGATATTGGAAAAAGCAAAGGATAGTTTAAATAAGAAATGAGATACATGTGAAGAGAGGAAGAGATGAAAGATTGATGGATCAACATGGAGGGTAGAGAAAGTGCATCTGAAATGCATGTATTTGGAATTCTGAAAAAGAGATTTGGGAACAAGCAATATTGGAAGAAATAATGAATGAGCATTTTTCAAAACTGATGATGGAAACCAATCCACAGATTCATGAAGACTAATCTCAAGCAGGATTAAAGAAAGAAAGGAAGAAAAGAAAAAGCATTCACATATCTTAGTGAGACTTCAGATAAATCAAAGAAAAAGAGCATATCATAAAAAGTGCCAGAAATTAAAAAAAAAACAAAAAACAGAGCACTTTCAAATAGACCGAGAGCAGATTTCTTAATAGTTAGAGTGGAAGACAGAAGAAAGTACAAAAATATTTTCAGTATGTTGAGAGAAAATAGCTCTCAACACAAATTTGTCTCATCAGAAATGTATTTCAAGAACAAGAGCAAAATAAAGACTTTCGTAATAAGGACAGCTTTAGAGCAAACAAAAAACCCAAAACTTAGTGATTGTGGTGGTTTGAAGTTGCATGTACCCCAGAAAAGCATGTTCCTTTGGGTTTGGTCCCATGGTAAGAAGGATATTTTGATGAGGTTACTTAGGTTAAGGTGTGTGTAAACCACCTCATTCAGGGTGGATCTTAATCTTCTTAACTGAAGTCCTTTATTAATGGGATGAATGCAGAGAGAGGGAGAGAAAGCCACAGAAGCAAGAAGCTGAAAGCAACAGAACCTGAAAAAGAAGGAAGAAACAGCAGGCGCCACCATTGTGCCTTGCCCTGTGGCAGAGGAGGCAAGATGGGATGAATAAAAAGCAGAAAATAAGATGGTAGAAATAAATCCAAATATTTCTATAAATAAACTAAATGTAAAAACAAATTTTTTTACTTTCAAAAAATCTAACTATACATTGGTTATGAGAGAAACAACTAAAACATAATATTAAAATGTTTAAATATATATATATATAAAATAATTTCCTCTCCCTATAATTGTAACATACAGATAGAAAATATATTTTAAAAATTACATAATTCACATTTAATAATAAACATATAAAGTTTTGGGGAATAAACCTAATAGAGTATGTAAAAATATTTATAGGGGAAAACTATAAAGTTTTAGTTAAAGACTTTAAAGAGGACCTAAATAGAGAGCCTCAAGATGCTTTCAAAATCAAAGCCTCAATATTGTAAAGGAGCAATTTTCCCAAATTGACCTATATATTCAGTGCAATCGCAATAACAATTCCAAGAGATTTGTCCTGGTTGTTTTGGGTTTTTTTTAATTGTCAAGGTGATCCTGAAATTTAAATGATAGAACCTAAAAATTAAACAATAAATGAACCAAAAGATTCCTGAAAAAAAAGTTATGATTCAGAAGCTACTCTTCCAAATATCACTGCTTACTATAACTTATTAGTAATTCTACAACTCTTTAGTTATTATTATAACAAGCCACAGGGACAAAAATTGGCAAAACCACTAATGACAATCGAAAATCCACATATACATAAAAACTTGATTTGTGATTGGCAGGAATTAGGAGGCAGCAGTAGAGCTCCTTGTGCTGTGAGTTTAAGGGATCTGGGTGCTTAGGATGCAATAATCCTTCTCAGGTTTCCAAATGACCATTAGCTAGATAGAAGATGGGGTTGGAGAATTCTGTATACTGCTAGGAAGACCTCTCCACCTGCATCCCCCAATACTTAGAATCTCTGTATCAGTCAGGGACTAGTCAGTAAAACAGAAACGGTCTTAGATATTTCTAAACAAAGCAGATTTAGATACGAAGCTGCTTACAAAGCTTGTAGGAGGACCAGAAGAGTCCAATTCTGAACTTGTGATTCCCCCCTACAAAACAGCTACCACTACTTTCTCGTCCTGAAGCATTTTCCATCACAGTAAATGTCATCTCAGGCCAACATCCTCAGAGTCATCCTTGCCTCTTCTCTTTATTTCACACCTTACATCAAATTCATTAACAAAATCCCATTAGGTCTATTTTCAAAATTTATCCAGAATACAACCAATTCTTACCACATCCTCTGCTACCTCCCTGGTCTAAGCCTTGGTCCTCTGGCAGGCCACTCTCTGCTTCTGCTCCTGTTTACCTACAGTGTGTTCTCAACACAGTAGCCAGAGAGAGTGTGGTAGACATCAGTGCAGTCCACCAGATCCTTCTTCCATCCGGGTATGGTAGGAGTGCGCTTTCCAGCCCTCTGTAAGCAGACTGTGGCCATGCCTTTTATGCTGGCCAATGAGATGTAATGGAAGTGATGTGGTCACTTTGTGATGGAGGGAATCTCTAATGCTTGATACATGTTTGACCAGTCTTTCTTTTTCTTGTTGTCATTGGAAGCAAAAGCACTGTAGATGGTCACTTCTCTGTTAGATTGGATCCCAGAGGGCAGAGGATGTGAAGCAGAGTTCCCAGCTGACTTGCAATTAATGTGTAACATAGCAAGAATTAAATCTTCTTAGTTTTAAACCACTGAGATTTTGCAGTTATATATTATTAAAATAAAACCCATACGAATTGATGCAGTGATACTCTGCAAATGTGATTCAGATCATATCACACTTCAAAGGGTTCCTCCCCTACAGATTTGACCCCAAGTTCCCTCTCTGAACTCATTTGTCTTCTACTTACTTGTACCCTCCAGGCAGACTCAGGGGTTTTGCACTTGATTCCCTCCATCTGAAATGTTTTCCCTCAGATATTCCCATGGCTAGTTTCTTTATTTCTTTGTCAAATCTTTGCTCTAATGCTAAGTTCTTGTTAAGACCTTTCTGATAATCCTGTTAAAAACACAACCCCAATCCATTTCCTAGTCCCCTTTTTATTTTCCTTTTAGTACTGATCACCATCTAAAATGTTGAGAATTTTATTTTTGTTTCTTTGTTACTTGCTTTTATCTTTCTATCACAACTAAAATGAAAGACCCATTAGAGTAGAAATTATAATCAACTTTGCTCAATCTGAATCCTGTAGGAAAATGCAATGGATGAATCACTCAGCAAATATTAGCTGAATGAATGAGTGAATGAATGAATGGCACAGCTGGCATTGTGAGTCAGTGAACAAATATGTGTTTATAATAAATGATGCTAGAACAAGTGATTGTGCATATGAAATAAAAAATGAAAACAGACCTTTACTTTATACCACATACAAAATCAGTTTCAAGTGGATAAAAAGCAAATTAAGCCACCATATTATTCTATTTCACATCCTCCAGAAGAACAAAGTGTGACAATCTGACAATATCAAGCATTGGTGAGAATGTGGAGATCTAATACTCTACAACTAGTTTACAGAACGATTTGGCAGTAACTAGAAATTTGAAGATACAAATACTCTATGGCCCCATAATTTCATTATCTATCTATCTATCTATCTATTCCATACATAGAGATAATAAATAATATGTGAATATATTATATGAATATGCAAATGTGAATATATAGTCACAGAGAAAGTCTTACATATATGACACATATACACCAAGAGATGTATGTGTAAATGTTCATATATAAGAATATTCAAAGCTGACCTGCAAAAAAATAGGAACAATCCAAATGTCCACTGACTGGAATATGATAAATTGTGCCATGTTGATTTTACAGAACCATACACAGTGATGAAAATAAAAGAATTATAGCTACAAGTAGCAACATGGATAAATATTGCAAATATGCTGTGGAGCAAAATAAGTAAATCACAAAAAAATTCCACACAGAATAATATCATTTATACAAGTAATTCAAAAACATTAAAAGCAAACAGTATATTGTTTAAACCCCAAATTGAGTACAGTATTTCTGATGGATTAGGAAGTAGGGTGGAATCAGGGAGGAGGAGACAAGAATTTCAAAGGAAATATTTCTTTTTCCTAAACTGGATGGCTGGAATATGGGGGTTTTTTTGTTGTTATTTCTTACAATTTACTTATTATTTTTTTTTACCGGGAGGTCCAAGGGATGGAACCCAGGTCCCTCTATATAGGAGACAGACACCCAACCATTTGAGGCACATCCTTCCCCCTACTTATGTTTTTAATAAATATTCTTTCATAACTCCTCAAAATATAATAAAACATTTTTAAATGTTTTCGTGATGAAGCTTTTAGAGAACTGATATTTATTTTTAAAGATAACAAGTAGAAAGCCTTTTTTCCTTAACAAATCAATTTTATTGATACATATTAATAAAGCATAAATCTATCCAAAATGTACAACCAGTGGTATTTGGTGTGCTCACACATTTGTGCATTCATGTTTTCAATCATTCTTAGAGCACTTTCATTATTCCAATAATAATAATAATAAACAAAAAACAAATAAAACTCATCACCTCTCAATCTCTCTATGCTTCCCCGCCATACACAGCTGCTATTTTTTCCTTCTCTCTAGTGTATTTGTACTTATATTTTGTAAAAACAGTCTTATATATGAATTATCACCCATATTCACGTTTTACATGAGGTTTTACATCTTATAGAGTTCCATGTTACACTTTTTAGCCTTCCTTCTAGTAATATACACGACCTTAGACTTTCCCTTTCAACCACTGTCATACCCATACAATAGTACTGCTAGTTACAAACACCATGATATGCTTTCACCATTTCTATTGATTTCCAAAGATTTACAAACAACCTTTTTACCAATTCTGCACAGATTAAACCTCGCTTTCCATTCTCTATCCTCTTATTTTCTGGAGACCTATATTCTAATTATTAACTCCATGAGTTGACACAATATTTTAGTTCATAATAGCACAATCATACAGTATTTGTTCTTTTGTGTCTGGCTTGCTTCACTCAACATAATGCCCTCCAGGCTCACCCATGACTTCATTTATTCTTACTGCTGCATAATATTCCATTGTGTGTATACGCCACAATTTGTTTATCTGTTCTTCAGTTAATGGACACCTGGGTTGTTTCCAAATTTTGGCTTTTGTGAAAAACACTGCTATGAACATCAGTGTGCAGATGTCTATTTGTGTCACTGCTCTCAGTTCTTCTGGTATATACCTAGTAACGGTATTGCCGGGTCACACAGCAAGTCTATATCCAACTTCCTTAAGAACTGCCAAACTCCACAGTGGCTCTACCATTCTACATTCCTTAAAACAGTGAATAAGCATTCCTATCTCACCACATTCTCTCCAACATTTACAGTTTTCTGACCGTTTAATAGTGGCCAGTTTAATAGGTGTGAAATGATATCTCACTGTAGTTTTGAATTGAATTTCCCTAATCGCTAGTGATGTTGAACATTTTGTCATGTGTTTCTTTGCCATTTGTATTTCTTCTTTGGACAGTTGTCTTTTCAAGTTTTTTCCCCATTTTTAACCAGGTAGTTTGTCTTTTTATTGTTGAGTTGTATGATCTCTTTGTATGACATGGATATTAATCCCTTATCGAAAATGTGATTGCCTAATATTTTCTCTCATTGAGTTGGCTGACTTTTCACAAAGTCCTTTGAGGTGTAAAAATGTTTATTTTGAGGAAGTCCCATTTATCTATTTTTCTTTATTTGCTCATGCTTTGGGTGTAATGTTTAAGAGGCTACTGCCTACCACAAGATCTTGAAGATATTTTCTTATGTTTTCTTCTAGGAGTTTTATGGTTCTTGCTTTTATATTTAGGTCCTTGATCCATTTTGAGTTAATTTTTGTATAAAGTGTGAGATGGGGGTACTCTTCCTTCTTTTGGATATGGATATCCAGTTGTCCCAGCACCATTTGTTGAATAGACTGTTCTGGCCTGGCTGGAAGGTCTTGAGAGCCTTGTCAAAAATCACTTGACTGTAGATGGGAGGGTCTATTTCTGAGTTCTTGATTTGGTTCCATTGGTTAATGCATCTGTCTTTATGCCATTACCATGTTGTTTTTACCACTGTAGCTAACTAATATGCTTTAAAGTCCAGAAAGTGAGAGTCCTCCAATTTCGTTCTACTTTTTAAAGATCTTTTTGACTATTTGGCACCCCTAACCCTTCTAAATAAATTTGATAATTGGTTTTTCCACTTCTGCGGAAAAGACTGTTGGGATTTTTATTGGGATTGCATTGAATCTGTGAATCAGTTTGGGTAGAACTGACATCTTGATGATATTTAGTCTTCCAACCCATGAACATGGAATGTCCTTCCATTTCATTAAGTCTTCTTTGGTTCCTTTTAACAATGTTTTGTAGTTTTCTGAATACAGGTCCTTCATGTCCTGGCTAAGTTTATTCCTAAATATTTGACTGTTTATTTGCTATTATAAATGGAATTTTTCCTGATTTCCTACTCGAATTGTACATCAGTAGTGTATAGAAATACTATTGATTTCTGTGTATTAACCTTGTGTCCTGCCACTTTGCTGAATTCGTCTATTAGTTCTAGTAGCTTTGTTGTGGATTTTATAGGAGATTCTAGATATAGGATCAAATCATCAGTGAATAGTGAAAGTTTTACTTCTTCCTGTCCTACTTGGGTACACTTTATTTATCTAGCCTAACTGCTCTAGCTAGAACTTCTAGTACAATATTGAATAACAATGGTGACAGTGGACATCCTTGTCTTGTTCCTGATCTCAGCAAGAAACCTTTCAGTCTTTCACCAATGAGTACAATGTTACCTGTATGTTTTTCTCATATGCACTTCACCATATTGAGAAAGTTTCCTTCTATTCCTATGTTTTGGAGTGTTTTTATCAAGAAAGTGTGCTGTATTTTGACAAATGCCTTTTCTGCATCAATCAAGAGGATCGTATGATTTTTCTTCTTCATTTTATCAATGTGGTTTATTACACTAATTGATTTTCTTGTGTTGAATCACCTTGCATACCTGGGATAAAACCCACTTGATCATGGTGTATAATTCTTTTAATGTGCTTTTTTATTCTGTTGCCAAGTATTTTGTTGAGGATTTTTGCATCTATATTCATTAGAGATATTGGTCTATAATTTTCTTTTTTTGTAGTATCTTTATCTGGTTTTGATATTAGAGTGATGTTGGCTTCATAGAATGAATTTAGTAGCATTCTTTCCTATTCAATTTTTTGGAAGAGTGTGTGCAAGATTAGTATTAGATCATCTTTGAATGATTGGTAAAATTCACCTGTGAATCCATCTGGTTCCATGCTTTTCATCTTTGGGAGGTTTTTGATGACTGTTTCAATCTCTTCACTTGTTAATGGTTTGTTAAGGTCTTTTGTTTCTTCTAGGGTCAGTGTAGGTGGTTTGTGTGTTTCTAGGAATTTGTCCATCTCTTCTATATTTTCTAGTTTTTTGGCATACAGTTGTTCATAGTATTGTCTTATAATCTCTCTTATTTCTGCTGGGTCAGTGGTAATGTCCCATCTTCCATTTCTGGTTTTATTTATTTGCATCTTCTCTCTTTTTTTTTTCTTTGTCAGTCTAGCTAAGGTTTTCTTGATTTTGTTGATTTTCTCAAAGAACCAACTTTTGGTTTTGTTTATGCTATTGTTATTTTGACCTCAATTTCATTTATTTCTTCTATGATCTTACTATTTCTTTCCTTCAGCTCTGATTGGGACTAGTTTGCTGTTCTTTTTCTAGTTCTTCCACATGTGCAGTTAGATTTACAGCTTCAGCTCTTTCTTCTTTTTTAATATAAGCATTGTGGGCTACAAATTTCCCTCTCAGCACTGCCTTTTTAGAGTCCCCTAAGTTTTGATATGTTGTGTTCTCATTTTCATTCGTCTCAAGATATTTGCTGAATTCTCTTGCAATTTCTTCTTTGACCCACTGATTGTATGAGCGTGTTGTTTCATCTCCATATATTTATGAATTTTCCCTTTTTCTATCCATTATTGATTTTCAGCTTCATTGCATTATGATCAGAGAAAATGTTCTGTATAATTTCCATCTTTTTAAGTTTATTGAGATTTGTCTTGTAACCCAACATATGGTCTATCTGGGAGAATGATTTATGAACACTTGAAAAGAAGGTATATCCTGCTTTTGGGGGATACCATGCTCTATAGATGTCTGTTAGGCCTAGTTCATTTATCGTATTATTCAAGTTCTCTGTTTCTTTATTCTCTGTCCAGATGTTTTACCCAATACTGAGAGTGGTGTGTTGAAGCCTCCAACTCTTATTGTAGAGACATCTACTTTTCCCTTCAGTTTTGCCAGTGTGTGCCTCATGTATCTTGGGGCATTCAGGATAGGTGCATAAATATTTAATATAGTTATTTCATCTGTTGAATTGTCCCTTTTTATTAATATATAATGATCTTCTTATCCCTCATAACAGTTTTGCATTTGAAATCTATTTTGTCTGATAGTAATATCGCTACTCCAGCTCTGTTTTGGTTACTATTTGCATAGAATACCTTTTTTCCAACCTTTCACTTCTAACCTGGTGTGTCCTTATGTCTGAGGTGGGTCTGTTGTAGACAATATATAGACAACTCATATTTTTTAATCCATCCTATCAGTCTATGTCTTTTGATTGGAGAGGTCAATCCATTAACATTCAACGTTATTACTGTAAAGGCATTACTTTTTCATCCATTTTGTCCTTTGGCTCTCTTTGTCATATCATTCTATTGTCTTCTTACCCTTTAGTTAACACTTCCTAATAATCTTCATTTCTAAATGTGTCTCCAAATCTCTCACCCTTGTTTTTTCCTTTTAGGCTGTAGCACTCCCTCTAATATCTCCTGTAATTCTGGTCTTTTGTAACATAGTCCATCAGTTTTTGTTTGTCTGTGAAGACTTTGAACTCACCCTCATTTCTGAAGGACATTTTTGCCAAATACAGAATTCTTGGCTGGCAGTTTTTCTCTTTCAATACCTTAAATACATCATACCGCTTATTTCTCACCTCCATGTTTTCTGATGAGAGGTCTGTGCTTAATCTTATTGAGCTTCCCTTGTAGGTGATGCTTTGCTTTTCTCTTGCTGCTTTCAGAATCCTTTCTTTATCTCTGATATTTGTCATTCTGAATAGTAGGTGTCTTGAGGGAGGTCTGTTCAGATTTATTCTGTTTGGGGAATATTTTCCTTCTTGGATATTGATATTTATATCTTTCATAAGGGTTGGGAATTTTTTGTTCATTATTTCCTCAAATAATATTTCTTTCCTTTTTCTATTCTGTTCTCTTTCTGGGACACTGATAATGTGTATGTTTGTGCATTTCGTGTTGTCATTCAATTTCCTGAGATTCTGTTCCATTTCCTCCATTCTCTTCTCTTTTTGTTCTCCGGTCTTTTCCAGTTCACATGTTCTGTCTTTGAAATCACTAATTCTGTATTCAAACAATTCAAATCTGCTCTTATGTGCCTCTAATGTGCTTTTAATCTCATGCATTCTGTCTTTTATTCCCACAAAGTCTGTTACTTTTGTTTCCAGACTTTCAAATTGTTCTTTATGTTCACCCAGAGTCTTCTTAATATCCTTTATTTCTTAGTCATATATTCTTTAAATTTTTTGAAGTGATTTAGGAGATTTGTGTGATTATTACTAATTGTCTTAAATCCTGTATCTCTTCAGGATATTTGGTTAGTTCCTTTGGCTGGGCCATCTCTTACTGTTTCCTATTATGACTTGTAATATTTTGCTGATGTCTAGGCATCTGAATTGGTGAATTTACTCTGATGGCCAATTTCACTCTCTTGCCTCTTTTTTTTTTCCACAGCTCTTCTTTCATATTTGGTTCAACTTCTTCTAAGTCTTTAAAATTGCCTGGCTTAAGTTATCAAGGTTACGCCAGGGACTCACTAACAAGTCACAGATTTTTCTCCCAAGGATAGGATAGAGACAGTACTTTAAATAGTTTTTGTCCATGCAATTTCCATACAGGCCAACAGATGGCACACATCAGCACACTTTTCCATGGAGGTGTTTCAGTTGGGACTTTTCCTGTGTTAACTGTGTTGACTCTCCAGAGTGGAGATTCAAAGCAGGCTCTGCTGGCTGAATTCACTGAAAAAAAGCCCCTTGACTCCACCTCCCTTTTTCCTTGAAACAGCTGACAGGGAGGAAGATGTCTGTTCTCCTCTCAGTCAACAGCAGTGAGCCAGGGGTTTTACCCCAGCTTAATATCTTGGGGGTGGCAGTGGCAAGCCCTTCCCAGCCACCACAGGGGCTTGATAACTCACATTTGTCTTTTCGGCTTCTTTGTCTCTGTCCCTCACCCTCCTGGGAGTTGCACTGTTCTTGTCTGCTGACCCCCAAAGCATGTTGCTCAGACACCTTTTGGCTCTTTCTCCGTTGTGTTTGTGAGAGCATTCACAAATGCCATCCTCCCACCATCCTCCTCTAGAAAGCCTTTTGATTATCCAGTTGTTCCATATCTCTTTGGGCAGCTTGCAGTTGTGCCCGTCAGCACTATAAACTGTAAGTAAAGGCCTTTTGAGAAAGGTAACAAATCAGTAATGCAAAACACAGTCATTGATTAATTTATAAAAATGATGCTTTTAGCTTACAAGAACCAGGGGCAAGCATAACAATAAGTCATCAGGGGCCCTTGAGCCCCAAAGTGTGGCACGTGACCATGTGTAACTGTTTACCACTCCATGTGTCAAATCTGAATCATATCACTCATGCTGCTTGCCAGGGCACCAACTGAATATAAATTGGCCTTTCTGGGCATCAATAGGCCTCACTCTGCCAAGTGATTTGATAGTTCTTTTATTTTAAAACACTTAGGATGGATTATAGAATGAAAGCACACACTTTGGAGCCATTTAAGAAAATCAATTCAAGCCACACTTAAGGATGAAGGAAAGATCTTTCTGTTGTTTCTGATGATATATCTTAATAGAATAGTCCCATGGAGATGCAAATAGTTGTACAAGGTGAATTTTGTCAGTTATGTGATGGTGAACATATGTATCATGACTCCGTTTTTACCCACTATGTATTTCCATATTTACCTTAATGCAAAGAGGGGTCAAAGCGTTTTTGGAACTTCTACTTCTGAATAGGTCCTCAGTCTTCAATAATTTTTTACAATTTAGGAGTGACTTCTTTGGTTTTAGAAAATGACAAACGTCTTGGAATCAAAATTCAGAGAATAAAGTGAAATTTTAAGGGCAAGGTATCCTGATTTGGCTTAAACACAAGAGGAAGCTCTGTGCTGAAATAAGTTTGGTTTCTCTGGATGATTCATACAGTGTTGCTGATACCAATTCCTCATGGCAGGATAAGCATAGCAGAAAGTCTAGACTTTGGAATCAGGTCTCAGTGGGAATCCTGGCTCCGCCATTTACTAGCCCTGGAGTAACAAAAAAAATCATTAGATTCCTCTAAATGTCAATTAACTCCCCTGAAAATGAAGATAATCACAACTCTCCTGTAGCGTTGTTAAGACAGTGAAAAACAACATATATATGGCTTCTAACTCATAATAGTATCCAATAAGTGCCAAATAAAAGTAAAATAAAAACATAAGTAGTAAATCTAACTCAGAAATCTTGAATTTATGCAAAATTAATAACATTTACCTGCATGAGTTTTGGAATCAGACTCACCTGAATTCAAATCACAGCTTCTCCATTTCTTAGATATGTAATTTTCAGAAAAATATTTAACATCTCAAAGACTCCTTGATTGAAACATGAGATAATAATAGTACTCTATTATAATCTAATCATATAAAGTTTTAGTATTAAAATGGAATAAGTATTAAATTAAATGAAATAGAAATTTTAAAAATTTAAGGCTTCCCTCATACATTGCTAGGTGGCTTTTAAAGCAAAATGACTTGGAATAGTAAGGATAGACCTACATGGTTTCCTGTTTAGCTTCCCTGGACCATACAGAGAAGTTAAAGAGCATGTGCTTGGGATCCAGACTGCCTGAGACTCGATTCCACTCTACAATCTTTACTAACTGTGTGAACTTGGGCAAGTCACTTAAACTCTGTGGGTTTTCTTGCCCTCAAGGATGCAAGTTGGTGTTGGGGGCCTAAGGCTTATACACTTTGGAAAGTCTCCTTTAAGAAGATGAATACAAACTTTCAAATATGAAATTAGGTAACCAACTCTGAAACTTAAGCTTCAGTAACTGCTGAGTAAATTTGCCCCTCAAACCTTGTGGGGTTGTTGGGGATCTAAAGAGGTAATATATGTAAAATGTTTTGAACAGTCCCTGGCACAGCGATCACTTTATGTGTTTGCTCTTATTTCTATCTCAGTTCCATAACCACATCTCTAGACCCTCCATCCCACTGAAAAAATGTTTTAAATAGGCGAAAGGAGATTTGTCTGTTTTTCTCTATCTAGACTATACATTTCAGATTATCACAGAGTGCTAAAACATCTACTTAAGCCCACTTCAGCACCGATTATGAGTGGGTGCTGAAGATGTAAACAACAAAAGTTCACAAGGATAAAAAAGGATCCAAGAATCCCCTGGGCTAAGGGCCATTGCTGAAAGCTCTGCTTTCCCACTCTTGTGGTTAAGGTGTCTGTCTGGTGGGAAGGCAAGAGAAAGTACTGTGCCTCACTCAGACTTGCCTAGGCTAAGCTCTGGAAGAAAACGTTAGTTTCATTTTGTCAGTTCTCATCCTCTCACCTCACCCCTGCCTCACACCCAGCACCCCGCGCCACCCCCATCTTGTGGTTAACCTCCAAACCTAAGGTGCAGAACTGACCAAATAAGTTTTTCCACTGTGTTATGATTATTGTGCATTTCATGTTCTCTTCTATTTGGTGCATCTATTTGCAAAGAGGCAACAAGAGGTAAGGACTAACATTTAATGGCCTACTTGTTGCATGTTTACCAGCACTAAAGGAGAGAGTTAACTTCTGTCTGGAGGCTTGCTATAGCCCCGAGGGCCATATGATTGGTCACTTTTATTCAACTAGAAATATTTTTACTGCCCTTGTCAGTTTGTCTGGTTTTAGGCTAAAAAACAAAGAACCATTCAATTTGCCTTTACCAGCTTTCAGCTATAGAATCTCTAACTGATTGGATATACCCCCCAACTTTTTTTTTTTCTTTTTTGAGGTTCTCCAGGTTTACTAATATTCCTGACCTACCAAAAATTGACATCCTTTGGAACAGGTACTAGACAAACTTCCTGGGTAGACTTTGTAATCATCATCTCCACATAAGAAGTGAAGACTTAATAGTGGGCTTGTCCTATATAATTAAGTGAAATTTAGTTTCAAATGTGACATTTCTGGCATGGTCATGGATATAAATTTGGTTTATCCAGGTAGATCTTGCTAGAAATGAAGACCGATTCTCACTGAACCTTTGCAAATAACTGTATTATCACACACAAAAAAAGTAAGGGACTGAATAAAGGCCTGGATAGTTTGCAAACAAGACCAATCAAAATGTTTCTTTATTTCCTACAGAATTATCATCCTGAAGTTCTCCTGAGGATGCTTTAGATTATAATATATATTAAAATTTCTGATAGAATATTTTCCTTAATTCTGAGGAATCATTTGAAATAAAATACCTTTCAAAGAATTTCATTTTAGTTGCACAAGTATATCCTGCTTTATTGAGGTTTAGAGGTAAGTCAAGAAG
>JAQZBX010062316.1:0-16922 GCA_029593785.1 Cabassous unicinctus
AAACAGAGGGGTGGGTTTCTGTTGAGAGCATGGGCAGTTTCAAATAGGGGAGGACAGACCAATGTTTCAAGCCCTCAGTGTTGTTGCAAGTAATTATGCATCATGTCCTTCAAGGAGTGAAGCTTGCTGGTCTCCATGGGCCCTGAAGGGAAGAGGAGGGAGGAATAGAATATATGGAAGAGGGGAGAATTAGGGGACAATAGAAGTGTTCTGCATGATCTTGCAATATTGGATATAGACCATGTTAAAATTCAGCAAAAATTTATAAAAGTGTATGGTCTAAAATGTAAAAAATAATATAAACCCTTCACCATGGTTAGTAGCTATGATCCAATTTTTGTACATCAGTTATAATAAATGTAGCATTTCACACATAAAAACATTATTAATAGAGGACGAGAGAAAAGTGGGAGGGTGTTGGGTATATAGGAGTCCCCTATATTCTGTATTTGAATTTACTGTGACTTAAAACTTCTTTGAAGGCAAAAGAAAAATGGTAGACACTGGAGAAAGAAATGGAAGAAAATGCCAATGGACATAGACGACAAGAGATATTACAGTGATGAAAGGCAAAACAACAAAAAATTTTAAAAACATATTTTTCATTATTTTTTATTTTAATTTAGTTTTAGGTTTTTTAAATTTTTATGTATTTTATCTCTTATGTTTAAACTTATTATTATTTTATTTTCCTATTAATTGTATTTGGTGATATTCTTGGCATCATTTTTGAAGAAGTTTTGGACTACAGAAGGGTTACAACTGTGGCAGGAGAGGATCATTGGTTTGTGGTGTCATTGATGGGGACACATGGGAGGATGTTCACCTGGGCTTGATAATAAGGTATATAAATGTGTTCAAATGATCATGGGACATTGTCACAGTGGGTAGTGATTCACACAATAATGAAAAGAGTATTGAATTTACATCCTGGGAAGCTCTGCCACATTCTCTAATGGAGCAACAACAATCCCCTGAGTACAAGGGCAATGACTAGTGAAAAAGGATGGTCCTTTGATGGGCCCTTGATTTTGACAACTATGCTTATGAGGCTTTGCCCTTGAAATTGCAACTTAGTCTAGTGTTGTAGGGTGCCTAAGAATTACCTCCTGAGAGCCACCATGTTGCTCAAATGTGGCTGCTCTCTAAGACAAATGCAGCATATGAATGCATTACGTTCCCCCCAGGGTGGGAGATGACTCTCAGGGATGAGCCTCCCTGGCGTTGAGGGATTGCTACCAAGCACCATCTAGCAATACAATGGGAAAAAGATCTTGAATAAAAGGGTGAAAACGTAAAGACAAATGAGTTTTTATGGCCAAGAGACTTCAAAGTGAATAGGGAGGTCATCCCAGAGATAACACTAATGCATGTCTCAGCAGGATTGCATAGACTGTGAAAGTACATACTACCCCAAATAGTGGGTCTTCTCAGGGCTCTGGAGACACCCAGGTCCTATGGTTAGGGCAGATAGCTCCAGAGTTTGGTGGCCTTGCCAATGGGCTCAACTTTGGGGTTTGTGCTCCCGAATGTGACAGAGTTGGACTCAGTTGTGTCTTCTCTACACATTCCTCTTCTGTCCCTTGTAGTTGAACCTATAATTGGTGCTGGAGTTGATCGGTGTACACCCAAGAGACTTTAATCTTTGGGCTGTCCATGTTCCAACTGGGCCCTGTGCCTCAGCAGAGTTGTAACACCTTCTCTCCAGTTCATTGGACTCATCCTGGACAACTAACAAGGAGGTGGGGATGGACAACCACCATACCAAAGAATTCTGAGAATCTGCTACTGCAAGTGAGAGAGTCCCATCCATCAGCCATATGGGATTGAAGCCCCTCAAACTTAGAGGTGGAGTGGGAATCACCATCCCAGTATCCTCACAATTGTGAAATAAAATATGGGCTAGACTGGACTTACTGGTATTCTACTATAGACTTACTCTGATTCTAGGAATGGAAGAAATTATATCATTTATGTGGAGACAGTGGCCCCTGGAGGTGCTGAAGGCAGGAAGACAGAAAAAGGGTGCAATATGGGGCACTTTTGGGACTTGGAATTGTCCTTAATGACATTGCAATTACAGATACAGGCCATTATATATCCTGCCATAACCTAAAGAATTTAATGGGAGAGATGTAAACTTCAATATAAATTATAATGCATCCTTAGTGGCAATGCTCCAAAATGTGTTTATCAATTGAAATGAATGTACCACACTATTGAAAGAAGTAGTTAATGTGGGGGAAAAGTGGGAGTTTGGTGAGTGGGGCATATGGGAATTCCTTATATTTTTTTATGTAACATTTTATTTAATCCAAGTATCCTTTAGAAAAAATGAAAAATAAATTTAAAAAAATAGAATAAGAGGGTGCTGGTTTTTCCTCAGGTTTCTGGGCAATGGTAGGCACTTTTGTTCTACTTGGACGGAACTGCTGGGCACCTGTGGTTCCATCCTCACAAGATAAATGGTGGAAGGTACAGTACTCACTTAGCCTCTCAGGCAAACTGAAGGCACATTTGGATCACACAGATTGGATTGTGGGCCTCCCATGGTAGGACAGTTGGAGGGTTCGTGCTATGTCATCCTGTCTGGGAACTGTGATCATTTTTAACCTACATGGCTTAGATTATTGCCCACACTTGCTGCTCGATCCTTGCCCCAGGCAGGGTACGAAGGGGTGTGAAGCTTCATCAGTTTCTCTGGCTAACTGCAGATGGTCTTGGTCTGCACATGGCTGCAGCTCTGTCTCTACACATGGCAAAACAGAAAGTTGGGAGAAGTTTCAGCAGTCCCTGGAGCAATAGGGACAGCATCAGCCTCAAGAGCTTACAATAACTAAATCCTACACTCCTACTACACAACCAGCAAAGGAAAAAGGGCAAAAAAGTTCTAAACTAGAGAGAAACTATACCCAGATTAAACACATCTAGTTAGCCAGATGCCAAGACACCAACAATAACTCACAATCCATACCAAGAAACAGAAAGATATGGCTCAGTCAAAGGAATAAGATAATAATCCAGATGAAATAAGAGTTGATACAACTAATCACAGAGGTTCAAACAAATCTCCTTAATAAATTCAATGAGATAGCTAAAGAGATTGAGGATATAAAGAAGACATTGAGTAAGCACAAAGAATTTGGAAGTATACATAGTAAAACAGCAGATAATGGGAATGAAAGGTGCAATAAATGAAATTAAAAATACACTGTAGGGATATAACAGCAGTTTTCAGGAGGCAAAAGAAAGCATTGGTGAGTTTGAAGACATGACCTCCAAAAGCAAATATACAATAGAACAGATGAAGAAAAGAATGGAAAAAGAGTCTCAGGAAAATAAATGAAAGCAAGAGATGTGCAAACATGTGTCATGGGTGTCCCAGAAGGAGAATAGAAGGGAAAAGGGGCACAAGGAATATTTGAAGAAATAATGGTAGAAAAATTTCCAACACTATTAAAGGAAATAGTCATGTGCATGAAACACAATGTACTCCCATATGAATAAGTCTGAACAGACCAACTCTGAGACACATACTAATCAGAATATCAAAAGACAATGAGAATTGTGAGAGCAGAAAGAGGAACGTGATACATAACATATAAGAGATAGAGATAGATACCTAATAAGGTTAAGTGTTGGTTTCTTATCAGAAACCATGGAAACAAGAAGGCAGTGGTATGTTATATTTAAGATACTACAAGAGAAAAACTGCCAGCCAAGAATCTTATATCCAGCAAGATTGTTTTTCAAAAATGAGGGTGAGTTTAGAGTATTCGTAGATAAACAGAAACTGAGAGTTTGTAACCAAGAGAATGGCTTTGCTTGAAATACTAAAGGGAGAGCTACACCCTGAAAATAAATGAGAGAGGCTTGGAATAGAGTCTAGAAGTGAAAATTATTTCAGTAAAAGTAACTAAAAGTGTAAAAAGAGTGGTGAAAATAAAATTTGACAGATAAAACCCAAAGTTCAAAATGGGTGAAATAAGAACTGTTTTTTCAGTAATAAGTTTAATGTTAATGGATTTAACTCTCCAATCAAATGACACAGATGGGAGGAATTAATAAGAAAATAGCCATCTATTTGCTTTCTACAAGAAATTCACCTTAGACCCAAGGATGATGTGACAGTTTCCAATTATTTATGAATCCTGAAAAGAGAAAGATTATGTTTGTAAGCTAATCTATTCTGGGTGTGATACCCTTTTATTGTGTTGGATTCAGTTATGTGGCCCTTGATTAAAATTACTGGTAAGATTAGAGTTTTTATTCAACCGCATCAGTAAGACATGACTCAGTTTGTGTCCCTGCCCCCTTGATGGTCCTATATAAATGTACACTCACTGAAGAAGATACAGAAGAGGAAACAACAATATCATTTTTGTTCTTGCAGACACAGGGACATATTAGCCATTTGCTTGATAATTTGAAGCTGAGGAATCCCTGAAAGATAAGCTATATGCCAACTACAAACTGAGATCAGAAAGAAAGTGGGCTTACAAAGCCTTAAAAGGAAGTGGAAGCCCAGAGGGAAAAGAGAACAGGCAAAGATCAACAAACATCTTTCTTTAACTTGGGGCAAATTACTTTGGTGAGAAAAGCAACCTTGAGTTGGACACTTTATGGACTTGTAACTGTGAGGTTTTACTCCAAATAAATATCTTTTATAAAAGCCAACATATTTCTGATACTTTGCATCAGCACCCCTTTGGCAGACTAAAATGGAATTTGGTACCAGGTACAGGGTACATTCTGATACAATTAACAAAATTGCTGGAATGGTTTTATAAATGGGTAATGGGTATTTATTGGAGGAATCTTGAGATGTTCTATGGAAAGGCCTAGAATACTTTGAAGAGACTGTTATTAGGAATATAGGGTCTAAATTCAGTTCTGATAAGGCCTTAGAAGAAAATTATGAAACTATTATTGGAAAATGGGAGAAAGGCAATCCATCTTTTAAATTTGCAGAGAACTTAGCAAGATTGACTCTTGATGTTATTTGGATGGCAGAATCTGAAAATGGTGAGCCTGCACATTTAGATGAAGACCTTTCCAAAGTAAACTTGGAGCAGCCATCTGGCTTCGCCTTGCAGCTTATAGCAAAAGACAAGTGTAAAGAGATAAGCTGAGAACTTATTTGGGCACATAGAAACCAGAGAATGACTCTAGAAATTCCAAGCCTCTGGAAATCAAGTCCCCAGATTATAGTGCCCCATTTGAGGAATTAACTAAACTTGGAACTTTAAAGTCAGGATTGAAAATGCAGTTATCCAGGAAAGATTATGTAAAGCCTTACTGTCTGATGGCTTGGACCCCTGCTTCCTGCATGCTAAACCAACAAGCTTTTTGCAACATCTGTATGAACAAAACTGCTGTCAGCCTGGAATAAAAGGGATATGGAAGTGAGAGATGGAAGGGAAAAAGTTTTTAAGAGGAAAACCATGGATGCTGAAGTCTGGACTTAAGACATCTCCTTGGGCCAACAGAAGGACCCCATCCATGTGTATGGAGAGTGAGTTTGCCCCAGGATTTGAAGATGCTGGATGTTCCAGCCTACTGTTCAGGGAAAGTTTTACTGCCCCAGGGTACAGAGAGGGTGGAGCACATTCCCCAAAGTTTTTATGAGAGTCAGGTCACCACCACAGTGCTCTGAGAAGGTTGGGCCTGTTCCCTATTGGTTTGGAAATGTGAGGTTGTCACCTCATTGCTCTGAGAAAGATGGGCCTGTTCCCCATAGATTAAGAAGGGCCAGTTAGCCACCTCACTGTTCTGAATAGGTTGGGCCTGTATGCCAGAGATAAGGAAGAATTTTGCCATCACCTCACTGTACTAAGGGGGTTGAGATTTTACCCCAGAGAATGGGGAAAGTGTAGCCCTCACCCAAATGTTCTTGGAGGATGAGGTCTTGAGCTTGGTCACCAACCTGATGACAGAAGAAGGTGGAAATTAGAAAATGGTTTTTGGGCAAGTCTGTGGAAAGGGTGGGCCATCATGAGGCTCCTAGGAGAATAAACCATAATCTTAAAAATGACTTTCAGACTTTGAAATCTATTGGAGTATGCCTTACAGATTTTCAGAATGTTAGGGGACCTGTGACACATTTCCCTCCCAAATTCTCCTTTTGGTAATGCAAACATTTATTCTATGTCTGTGCCTCTGTATATTGGAAGCAGATAACTTGTTTTGTAGATTTCACAGTTCTACTGCCAGAGGTGACATTGCCCCAAGTCAAACTGTATTTATCTAACTGATTGTGATGAGATTTTGTACTTACCATTGCTACTGAAAATATTTAAGTGTTTTGCTTTTTTTAAAAAATATTGTAATGTCTCTTTGGGTTTCAGTGGGAGAGTGAGGCAGTTTGAGATTATGAATCCACAAAAGGAAAAAGATTATGCTTGTAAACTAATCTATTCTGGGATTGATATCATTTGATTATATTTCATTCAGTTGAGGGCCCCTTGATAAAATTATTATTTATTAATTATGGATTTGATTTGACCATTTCAGTAAAGCATGACACAGTTTTGTCCCCATTCCATGGTGGGCCTATATAAATGGACACTCACTCAAGAAGACATGGAAGAGGAGAGAATATTGTCAGTTTTCATCCCACAGCCCCAGGGGAGATAAGCCATTCCCTTGATAGTTTGCAGGTAAGGAAGTCTTGAGAGACAAGCTCTATGCCAACCTACAACTAAGATCAGGAAGAAGCTGGGACCATGGAGCCTTAGGAGGAAGAGGAAGCCCAGAGGGAAAGGAGAGAATAGGCAGAAGTCAGAAACCATCTTTGGTGAGGAAAGCAACCTTGAGTTGGACTCTTTGTGGACTCGTAACTGTGAGCTTTTACTCCAAATAAATACCCTTTATAAAAACCACCAGGTTTCTGGTGCTTTGCATTGGCACCTTTTTGGCAAACTAATACAGATACCAATAAATTGGCTCAAAAAAGATATTCTGCATATGCAATAACAACAACAAAAAAAAGCTAGTGTAGTTATACTCATCACATGAGATAGACTTTATAAGCAAAATTTTTGTTAGAAACAAATAAAGACATTATTTATTAATAAAAGGGGTAATTCACCAGGAAGAAATAACAATGGTTAACGTATATATATCTAATCAAGATCCTCAAGATATGTGAGGCAAACACAGCAAAAGCAAAAGAAGAAATAGATATCTCTACAATGATATTTGGAGGCTTCAACATACCCCTCTCAGTATTGGATAGAACATCAGGGCAGAGGATCAATAAAGAAACAGAGAGCTTGAGTAATATGATGAATATACTAAGCCTAATAGATATATAAAGAACATTGCATCCCAAAAGCAGCAGGATATACATTCTTCTCAAGTGCTCATGGATATTTCTCCAGGATAGATCATATGATGGGTCACAAAGTGATCTCAATAAATTCAAGAAGATTGAAATTATACAAAGCACTTTCTCTAATCATAATGGAATAAAGTTGGAATCAACAAGAGGCAGAAAAAGGGAAAGTTAACAAATATATGGATATTAAACAGCACAATCTTAAATAATCAGTGGGTCAAAGATGAAATTGTGAGAAAAATCAATAAATATCTTGAGACGAATGTAATGAGAATACAACATATCAGAACTTATGCAATGCAGTGAAGGCAGTGCTGAAAGGCATATTTATATGCTTCAATGCTTACATCAAAGAAGCAGAAAGAAATAAAATCAATGATCTAGTGCTGACAGAACTAGAAAAACAAACAGCAAACTCTTCCCAAAGCAAGTAGAAGTCATGAAATAACAGAGATCAGAGCAGAAATAAGTGAAATTGAGAGCCAAAACAAACAAACAAACAAAAAAGAAAATGTAGAGAATTAACAAAACCAAAAGTTGGTTCTTTGAGATTAACAATATCAAAAACCCTTGGGTAGACTGAAAAAGAAAAAGAGAAGATGCAAATAAATGAAATAAAAATTGAAAACAGGGACATTTCTACTGACTCCACAAAAATGAAAGAGATAAGAGGATTCTATGAACAAATGTATGCAAACAAACTAGACAATGAAGATGAAATGGAAAAATTCCTAATAATGTGTTAAAAATCTACACTTACCCTAGAAGAAATAGAAGACCTCAACAAACAAATCACAAGTAAAAAGATTGTAACAGTCATCAAACAATTCCCCAAAATGAAAATCTTAGGCCTAAATGTTTTCACAGGTGAGTTCTAACAATCATTCAAAAAAGATTTAATAACAAGCTTACTCAAGCTATTCCAAAAAATTGAACAAGAAAGATTGCTACCAGAGTCATTCTATGAAGCCAGTTTCACCCTAATACTAAAGCCAGATAAAGATAGTACCAAAAAAAGAAAATTACACACTATTTTCCTGATGAATTTGAGTGCAAATATTATCAATAAAATACTAGCTAATCAAATTCAACATCACATTAAAAGAATTACAAATCATGATCAAGTGGATTTTATACCAGGATTGCAAAGGTGGTTCAACACAAGAAAATAAATCAATGTAATACACCAGCTTAATAAATCAAAGAAAAATCACATGATCTTATTGATTGATGTGGAAAAGGCATTTGACAAAATACAGCATCAGTTCTTGTTAAAAATACTACAAAAGATAAGACTTGAAGGAAACTATCTCAACATGATAAAGACCATATGTGATTCAAATAGAAGGGACAGATGAACCATGTGTAGGAGAGCCATAACTGAGTATAACTCTGTCACTCTCAGGAGCACAAACTCCAAAGTAGGGCCCACTGGCAAGGCACCAAACTCTGGAGCTATCTGCCCTGACCATAGTTCCTGGGTGTCTCCAGAGCCCTCAGGAGCCCCACTATATGGAATAGAATCCACTTTGGTAATCTATGAGATCCTGCTGAGATGTGCATAAGCATTACCTCTGGGGTGACCTCCTGACTCACTTTGAAGTCTCTTGGTTATATAACCTCATTTGTCTTTACCTTTTCCCCCTTTTATTTGAGATTTTTTCCAATTGCTTTGTTAGCTGATGCTTGGTACTAATCTCTTGGTGCTGGCAAGGCTTATCCCCAGGAGTCATGTTCCATGCTGGGGGCTGGGGGGAAGCTAATGCATTTATATTCTGAGTTTGGCTTAATGATAGGCCACATATGAGCAATAAGGAGGTTCTCAGAAGGTAATTTTTAGGCACCCCACAACACTAGGCTGTTTCAATTTCAAGAACAAAGGCTCACAAGCATAGTCATCAATATTAAGGATCCATCAATGGACCATCTTCCTTTGCCAGTCATTGCCCCTGCACTTGGGAGACTCTTGCTGCCACATTAGAGAATGTGGCAGAGCTCTCCAGGATGGAAATTCAATATTCTCTCTATTATTGTGTGAATCTCCACCCACTGTGACAATGACCTGTGAACATTTAAACACACTTATATACCTTATATGTATGTCCAGGTGAACTTCCTCCCATGTATCCCCATCACTGACACCCCACACCAATGATCCTCCCATACCCCAGTTTTAACCTTTCTGTGATCCAAAAGTTCTTCAAAAATGTAATCAATAAAATAGCCAAATACAATTAATAGGAAAATGAAATAATGATAGGATTAAATATAAGAAGTAAAATACATAAACATTTGAAGAAAACTAAAACTAAAATAAAATTTAAAAATTGGGATATTAAAAAATAATGAAAAATATTTAAAAGTTTTTTTTTACATTTTGCCTTTCATTACTGTAATATCTGTTGCCCTGTATGTACAATGACATTTTCTTCCATTTATTCTCCAGTGTCTTACTTTTTTCATTTTGTTGTCAAAGAAGTTTTAGGTCACAGTAAAGTCACATACAGAATAGAGGGGACTCCCATATACCCAACATTGTCCCCCTTTTCCCCCTTCCTATATTAATACATTTTTATATGTGGATGGTACATTTGTTACAACTGATATACAATAGTGAAACATAGCTACTAACCATGGCCAAGGGTTTATATCATGGTTTACATTTTAGAACGTACACTTTTATAAATTTTGTTGATATTTAACATGGCCTATGTCCATCATTGCAAAATCATGTAGAAAACCTCCATTACCCACTAAATACCTCCTGTTCCATCTATTGTATTCCTCCCTCCTCCTCCCCTCGGAGCCCACAGCGACCACTTGGCTTCACTCTTTTAATTACAACATTCATAGTTACTTGCAACAACACTGAGGTCTTGACATACTGGTTTTTCCTCCCCTATTAGGAACTGCCTGTGTTCTGGAGAGAATCCCACCTCTGCCTGAGAACATATAGATCCTCCCCAAGATGAGAGTCCAAATCCTTCCTGCTCATTATATGGGTCTTCACCCACTGATACAATACATTATGACAAAATGGTCACTTGCACACTCCCTAGAAGCCTGCCCCATGTGTGGCCTGTCCCAAATGCCCCCCGATCCAACACCCTAAACCAGTAACCCTTCCTTATCATATTGCCATAAGAGTGTTCCCAGCTATGTACTATCAACCACATACCCGCCAATCCCCAGTGTTTACCTGGCCCCTCCCAACACTGAAATGCCCCTTCTATTTGAACCTATACTTGGTGCTGGACTTGGTAAGTGTACATCCAAGAGACTTGAATCTTTGGGCTGTCCATGTGCCAGCTGGGCCCTGAGCCTCAGTGGGGTTGCAATACATATTCTCTAGTTCACTGGACTCACTCAGGAAAACTAAAAAGGAGGTTAGAATGGACAATCACCATACCAATGAACTGAGAGAGTATACAACTGCAAACAAGTGAGTCCTGTCCATCAGACATATGGGATAAAAGCCCCCTCTCAATTAGAGGTGGAGTTGGCATCACCATCCCAGAATCTTCAGGATTGGGGAATGAACTATGGACTAGAGTGGACTTACTGGTATTCTACTATAGACTTATTGTCATTCTAGCAATGGAAGAAATTACAACATTGATACATTGGTAATGACTACTGGAGGTTCTGGGGGCAGGGAGAGGGAAAAACAGGTATAATATGGGGGCTTTTTGGGGACTTGGGAATCATCCTGAATGACATTGCAATGGCATTTATAGGCTATTATATGTCTTCCCATAACCTGCAGAACTGTGTGGGAGAGAGTGTAAACTACAATGTAAGCTGTGGTCCACACTCAGTGGCAATGCCACAAGATGTGTTTATCAATTGCAATGAATGTGCCACACTAGTGAAGGATGTTGTTTGTGTGGGAGCGTGTGGAAGGTGTGGGGAGTGAGGCATATGGGAATCCCTACATTTTTTGTGTAATATTTATGTTACCTAAGTATCTTTAAAAAAATAAAAAAAATACATTTAAAAAATGCCATATGTGAAAACTCCCTGATAACATTATACTCAATGGTGAGCTTTCCCATTGAGATTAGGGTCATGACACGTATGCCCACTGTCACCACTCTTATTCCATACAGTGCTAGAGGATCTGGCTAGAGCAATCAGGCAAGGAAAAGAAATTAAAGGCATCCAAATTGGAAAGGAAGAAATAAAATGTTCACTATTCACAGATTATATGATCCTATACCTAGGATGTCCCAAAAAATCTATGACAAAAGTGCTAGAGCTAATGAACAATTTCAGTAGAGTGTCAGAATTCAAGATTAATATGGAAAAATCAGTGGTGTTTCTAAACACTAGTAATGCAGAATTTGAGGTGGAAGTCAGGAAAAAATTCCATTTATAAGAGTGACTAAAAGAATCAAATATTTAGGAATAAGCATAACTATGGATGTAAAGCAATTTTATTCAGAAAATGACAATGCATTGCTAAAAGAAATAAAAAAGAAGTAAATAATGGGAAGAACATTCCATACTCATGGACTGGAAGACTAAATATCATTAGGATTTCAATTCTACCCAAATTGATATACAGATTCATTGTAAACCCAATAAAAATTCCAGCTTCATTTTTTAAACAAATGGAAAACTCAATTATTAAATTTATTTGGAAGGGTAAGCAACCTCAAATAACCAAAATATCATATAAAGGAAAAGCATAGTTGGAGAACTTTTGCTTCAAGATTTTAACTCATATTACTCATGCTGTAATATGAAACAGCATGGTACTGGCATAAAGATAGAGACATAGATCAATGGAACCAAATTGATGGCTCAGGAATAGACACTCATGTCTATGGTCTAGTGATTTTTGACAAGCCTGTCCAACCCACTCACCTGGATAGTGTAATCTAGTCAATGAATAGTGATGAGAGAACTGGATATCCAGAGCTAAAAGAAACAAAGGACCCCTATCTCACACATTATACAAAAATTACTCAAAATGGAAGAAATATCTAAATATAAAAGCAAGAACCATAAAGATCCTAGAAGAAAATATAGTAAAACATTTTCAAGACCTACTGGTAAGTGGTGCATTTTTAATCTTTACACCAAAAGCACAAGCAATGAGAGAAAACGTGGATAAATGGGACTTCCTCAAACTGAAAGATTTTGTTATTCAAAGGACTTTGTAAAGAAGGTGAAAAGGCAGCCCACTCAATGGCAGAAAATATTCTGAAACCACATATCTGGTAAGGGTTTGATTTTGATTTTATATAAAAAGATGATGCAACTCAACAATAAAAAGTCCAGTAATCCAATTAAAAAATCAACAAAAGGCTTAAATACCCATATCTCCATATTGGAAAAACAAATGACCAAAAAGCACATGAAGAAATGCTCAATATCACTGGCTATTAGGTAAATGCAAATCAAAATTATAAAGAGATATCATCTCACAAAACATACAATGGCCATTATTAAAAAAAAACCAACAACAGTGAACAATAAGTGCTGGAGATGATGTGGAGCAATAGGAAAGCGCCTTCACTGTCTGATTGTAAAATAGTGCAGCTTCTGGGTAGACAGTTTGATGGTTGATTAGGAAGCTAAATATAGATCTGCTATATGATCCGGCAATTCCTCTACTAGGAATATATCCAGAAGAACTGAAAACTGTAACAAGAACAGACATCTGCACACCAATGTTCATAGTGGCATTGTTCACAATTGATAAAAGATGGAAACCACCCAAATATCCATCAACCAATGAGTTGATAAACAAATGTGGTATATACATATGATAGAATACTATGCTGTAGTAAGAAGAAATAAAATTAGGATACATATGATAACATGGATCAATCTTGAAGACATTAGGCTTAGTGAAATAAGCCAGACAAAAAAGGACAAATATTGCATGGTCTCATTAATATCAACAAAAAATGAAGAATAAATGCATGGAGTTAAATCCTAGAGTATAGGTTATTGGAGATAAGAGGAGGGCTGTGAAGGTGAACTGATATTTAGTGTAAGTAGAAGTTTTAATTAATTTCAATTTAAATATGTGGAAATGGATAGATTTGATGGTGACACATTAGAGTGAGTAACAACTAGCTTATAAATGGGACTGTGGCTGATAAAAGTAGTCTAGGGATGTAAATATCAGTTGATAGAAAGCTAGAGTTTAATCTAGGGACTGAATAACACAGTGAACTCAGGGGTGGATGAGAATTGTAGTTAATGATACAAATCCAAGAATGTCCTTATGTGAATGAGTATGAATGTACATCACTGTTTCAGAGTGGTGGGAAAGTGGAGAAGCAAGGGAAAAACACAATTAATGTAACTTATGGGTTATAGTTAACATCAATACTGCATTTTTCTTGCATCAATGCCAAAGATATATTGTATTAGCAATAAGAGGTATGGAAAAATATCCCAATGTAAACTATGAATCATAGTTAGTGGTAATAGTCTGATGACATTATTTCATTATCTGTGAAAAATAAAGAAATCACAAGGAATATTTAAAATACGTCTATTTTGAATTGAATGAAAAGAATGATAGTAGCGGAATGGCAATAAAACATTTGGAGAAATTTAAAATTGTAGTGTTTATACCAGAAAAGCATAAAGGTACAAAGACCAGTGGCCTACATTTTCAACTTAAGAAAGCAGGAAAAGAAGAACAAAATGTTCTTCTGCTAATTAAAAGAAGACAATAATAAAAAATAAAGTAAAAAACAATGATATAGAAAATAGAGAAACATAACAGAAGCAAATGTTTTGGAGTAAATCAGTTAAATTGATCAACCCTTGCTTAATTTTATCAATAATGAAAAAGAATTAAAGTTACCAAAGTAGGAATTAATTCAGGGTTATTACTGACAGACTATAGTTACTCAGAATTAGTGCTTGACAAACATTCTGTCAAAAATTGACAATATTGAGTTTCCAGTCAATGAGGAAGGTAATGTAAGATTCTCCAGGCCTTTGTTGCCCTGTAGAATATTTGAACAAATGCCAAATACTGACAAGGCCATTTGCCCAGGAACCCAGAAAACAGATAAACATATGCATTTACTGGGAAAGCTTTAATTCAAGAAAATACATCTTAAGAAGTGGTAGAAAGAGCTCCTGCAGTCCTAAATGATCTGTTCCTTCACTTTCCCCATTGTCATTCAGAGCTGGCCTGCAGTCTCATTGTGGATCCCTAGCCCTATGCTTTTCCTTTAACAAATAAATTTTATTGAAACATTAATAAAGCATACAATTTATGCAAAGAGTAAAAACAATGGTATTTGGTATAATCACATAGTTGTACATGTACCACTGCTATCATTATTAGAGCCTTTTCATTATTTCAAGAATAATAAAAATAAACAAAAAACAGATAAACAAGGAAATTCCTCACCTCTTGAATCTCTGTATATTTCCCCTACTGTACACAGCAACTCTTTCTGGCTATTCTTGTACATTTATTTATATATTTATTAAGCAGTTATTTTGATATATAGTTACATAATATATGATCTATCCAAAGTGTTTAATGAATGACTTTTATTATAATCACAAAGTTGTGTATATATCACCACAAAATTTTTTACTAATTTTATTACAATTTCATTACTCCAAAAAGAAAAACTCCACATCTCTTAGCAGTCACCTATCCTCTATCCTTTCCCAGCCCCACATAACCAGTTATCTAATTTCATCTTTATAAACTAATTTTATATTTACATTTTATATAAATGGAATCATATGAAATATATTACTTTGTGTCTGTTTCTTTCACTTAGCATAATGTGTGTGTGTGTGTGTGTGTGTGTGTTTGGTTTGACGTTAACCTCTTGTACTATTAACATACATTTGTTCAGTTACAAAGAAAAAATGGTCTTATATATGAAATTTTATCCATATTCATATTTCATATGCAGTTTTACTATGCTATAGAGTCCCATGTTACATTTTTAGTTTTCCTTTTAGTAATATCCATGACCTTAGAATTTCCCTTTAAACCACTTCATCCCCACATAACAATACTGCTAGTTAAAAATATTATTTTGTGTGTTCACCTTTTCTATTCATTTCCAAAGATTAGCACACATGATTTTTACCAATTCTGCACAAGTTTATCTCAGCTTTCTCTTTTCTAACCTCATTATTCTTTCTGTTCTCTAACCTCATTATTCTTTCTTGTGACCTGTATTCAAGTTATTAACTCCATGATATTACACAATATATTTAGTTCAAAGTAGCAAAATCATACCATATCCTTTTACGTCTGGCCGGCTTCACTCAACATAATGTCCTCCAGGTTCATCCACATTGTCATATGTTTCACAACTTCATTTTTTCCTTACAACTGCATAATGTTCCTTTGTGTGTATATACCACAATTTTTTAAATCCATTCACTGGTTGATGGGCACCTGGGTTGTTCAATAATGAATAACACTGTTTGAATATCAGTATGGAGACATCTGTTCCTTTCACTGCACTCAGTTCTCCTGAGTATATACCTAATAATGGTATTGTGGGGTCATGTGGCAAATCTATATTCAACTTCTTTAAAAACTACCAAACTGTCCTCCACAGTGGCTGTACCATTCTATATTTGCACCAATAGTGAATAAGTGTACCTAACTCTCCACATCCTCTCCAATACTTGTAGTTCCCTGCCTTTTTAATAGTTGCCATTCAAATAGATGTGAAATAATATTTCATTGTAGCTTTGATTTGCATTTTCCTAATTGTTAGTGATGTTGGACATTTTTCATGTGGTTTTTGTTACCACTTTTATGTCTTCTTTGAACAAAATCTATTCAAGTCTTTTGCTCATTTTTTAATTGGGTCCTTTGTCTTTTTATTGTTGAGTTGCAGCATCTCTTTATATATCATGGATATTAAACACACATCAAATATGTTATTGCCAAATATTTTCTCTCATTAAATTATTTGTCTTTTTACTCTTTTGACTAAGTCATTTGAGGTGCAAAAGTGTTGAATTTTGACGAGGTCCCATTTGTTTATTTTTTTCTTTTCTTGCTTATATTTTGTGTGTAAGGTGAAAGAAACCACCACTTACCACACGGTATATAAGATGTTTCCCTATATCTTCTTCTACTAGTTCTATGGTCCTGGAATTAACATTTAGATCTTTGAACTATTTTGAGTTGATTCTTATATAGGGAGAAAGATAGGGAACCTCTTTCATTCTCTTGGTTATGTCAACAAATGGTGCTGTGAGAACTGAATATTCTAACCCTATTCTGCTAGAAGGATAGTGACACTTACATTCCTACATGCATTCTGAGGTACCTGCATGCCAGTGAAATTCCATGGTTTGGCAGTTGGAAGGATTGAAGCAGGACACTCAACGCTGGCTAACTGTTCCAGAACTTACTCAGGAGGCAGAAACAGCTTGTGCACAGGTAAGTCAGTGTAATATGGGAACAGGAGAACCATGAACAAAGGAATTCCTATGGCTATGCGTACATGTCAAATATAAGATACAGGCTCAGAAAAAGCTAAGAGGAGCCTCTGTTTTTGTTTCAGACTGATCTTCTTGCTAAATGGGCTAGTCACTGTAAGAAAGCATAAACCAA
>JAQZBX010062317.1:0-16907 GCA_029593785.1 Cabassous unicinctus
GAAATGTGGTTAAAAGGGGAAAAGGTTAGCTTGCATATTTAGTAACAGAAGAAAAATAATAAAAAAGAAAAGGAATTGCACTGCACAGTGACTGTAGGTTAAACTATCAACTATAGTTAACAGTACAGTTATGAAAATGTTCTTTCCTCAATTGTAACAAATAGTCTACACCAATGCAAAGTGTTAATAATAGGGTAGTATATGGGAATCCTGTATTTTATTTCTGTAAACCCACAACTTTTCAAATAAAGAAGACTACTGTGTTTAATATTTTAAGAAAAAAATCTCACCTTTATTTTATTAGCATTTGCTAAATATGTCTTTTTTCTATTATTTTATTTTCAACACTTCTGAGTCATTATTTACTTTTAGATGTTTTGCCTGCGAATTGCTATCTAACTTTTGTTTTTAGATCCAAACTAACATCCTCAGTCTTTTCAATGGCACTTTTTTTCTATTTACATTCACATTGATTCCTGAAATTATTGGGCTTATTTTTCCAATATAACTTTATGTTTTATACTTACCATGATTTTCCTCTTTATATTCTTTTTTCTTTTGTGCATTAATTTAGGTTGATTTGTTTTCTTTTATAGTTTAGCTATATTTTATCCTCTTCTACTGACTTAGAAGTTATATATTCTATTTTTCTAATTCATTTAATTTCCATTTTTTGTTGAATTTAACATTTTTATTCCTTAAAAAATCAGTTGCTTTTTATACAGCCATACAAAGTTCTTAATGTTTCTTTGGTGATGGAATATAATGGAATTTAACAGCTATATTACAAATTTACCTTTGTCTAAGAAAGAGTATTTAATGTGTGTTGTTGCCAGGGTGCGGCGCAAAAGAAGAGTTAGACAAGTTGATGCATATGAAGAAGAGGGCTGCAGCTCACTTAGGCAAAAACCAGCCCAGAGCTCACTGTGACCTTTTCTTTTATTTAGCTTAAAAACAATGCATAAATTCTTCCCCCCTAACCTTGCTCTCCCACTATGTTTCTTTTACTACAGCAAGCACACTGCCTTCTCTGGCAGTCTACCAAGGGGCATAAGTATAAACATTGTTTCTAGCCCTAAATGCCTTAGTCTATCTAATATCTCAGCTTGGTACATGAGAGTGCTACCTGTTCCTGTATTACTAGATAGCTTTTTTTAGGAATTTATACAGTAACTTCTTAGTGGTGGGTTAATCTCGCTCTGCTTCCTCCTATTGAGGTCTGCAGTATGCAGAGACCTTGGAGACATTTACTAACGTGTCTCTGCCAGCAAGCATGCTTGTTGAATGCTTAACCCTTTATACTCTGACTCTCAGCAGCTTCTCCAACAAATGTGTGTACATAATTGACTGAAAATTCTCTACCATCTAGCATCCTAATTAATTGATGAAATAAACTACCTCAAAAAGGATATTACAAGGTTTCTAAAAGAAAAGAAAATCACACATGCACACATACACACAAACTTCTGTGGCTCAAATCACAATATCATGGCCCCATCTGCAGGCAAATTGCAATAATTGCCAAATACAATTTAGTGATAAGAAAAATCTTCTCAGTGATGATAAAATACTAAATTCCACTGGAGTACTGCTTTAGTTTAACTATACATAAAAAAAGTACTTAACTTTCTCCTACTGCAAATATATTTAATGCTCACTTTTGTAAGATGAGCCTCAACACCAGTAACTATATTATATCTTTGCAATTTAGGCAGAAAATCAAAAAATCAAAACAAAAGAAAGTAAAACCCAGTTCTGGTGACAAATGTATGTGAATTCACTTGCTCATTCTTCACAAAGACTAAAACCAATTTTCAGTTTGATGAATAGCTAGAAATTCACCTAAACTCAGACTTCACAAAGAGTAAAGGTAAGCATTTTCATAACTTTCTTATGGAAAATTGATACTTGGGCTATAAGAGTAAGAGTAATGTAAATTAAATTAAACTTACTAAAAGAAGAAGCAATGCTATTTTTCATTAGAGAGGAGAGTGTTTAATTCTGTATTTAAAGGCTTGTATTTTACATTTTCATGGTCTATGTAGATAAGAAGGGTAGATTTCAGGTTATAAGTTGTATATCTTCCTATATATATATATATATACTTGGGTAGAGAATTCAGACTGAAGCAGTCATAGAAAAGATATTATAGCTTGGACTATGACTGCGCTGAGATGATTTTAACTTTGTTGGGGGATGTCTAAGGCAATAAAATTCTTCTGACAAGGTTATTGAAATGTAGACACATTTTTTTTTAACAAATCAGTTTCATTGATACATATTAATAAAGCATACAATTCATCCAAAGTGTATAGTAAATGGTATTTGGTATAATCACATAGTTGTGCATTCATCATTTCAATCATTATTAGAGTATTTTCATTATTTCAATATAAATAATAAAACAGAAAAACAATAAAATTCTTTAACTTTCAATCTCTCTCTGTTTCCCCTGCTGTACATAGCTGCTATTTCTGGCTATTCTTGCACAATTATTTATTTATTAAGCACCTTTGTTGAGATATATTTACATACTATATGATCTATATAAAGTTTATAATCAATAGATTTTAGTACAATCACAATGTTGTGCATTCATCATCACAGAAATTTTAGAAGTATTTCATTACTCTAAAAAGAAAAACTCCAAATGACTTAGCGTGTCTTCCCTAGTGCTACATAACCACCAATCAAATTTCATCTTTATAAATTGATTAATATTCATATTTTATATAAATGGAATAATACACTATGTTACACAATGTATTTAATTCCTAGTAATACAATCATTCAGTATTTCTCCTTTTGTGTTTGTCTTGTTTCACTCAACATAATGTCCTCCAGGTTTATCCATGTTGTCATATGCCCTACTACTTCATTTCTTCTCAAAGCTGCATAATATTCCATCATGTGAATACACTACAGTTTGTTTACCCATTTATCAGTTGATGGACTCTTGGGTTGTTTCCAAATTTTGGCAATGGTGAAAAATGCTGCTATGAACTTAGGTGTGCAGATGTCTATTCATGTCACAGCTCTCAGTTCTTCTGGGTATTTACCCAGTAGTAGTATTGCAGGGTCATGTAACAAATTTATATCCAACTTCTTTAGGAACTGTCAGACTGTCCTCCATAGTGGCTGAACCATTCTGTATTCCCACAGTGAATAACTGTGCCTATCGCTCCACATCCTCTCCAACACTTGTAGTTCTCTATCTTTTTAATAGAGGCCATTCTGATAGGTGAGAAATGATATCTCATCATAGTTTTGATTTGCATTTCCCTAATCATTAGTGATGTTGAACATTTTTTAATGTGTTTTTTTTTAACAGTTGTATTTCTTCTTTGAAGAAATGTTTATTCACATATTTTGCACATTTTTCAATCAGGTCATTTGTCTTTTTCTTGTCAAGTTGTAATTTCTCTTTATATATCAGGTATATTAAACCCTTATTGGACAAGTGATATCCAAATACTTTCTCCCATTGAGTCAGCTGCCTTTTCACACTTTGTCAAGGTCCTGTGAGGTACAAAAGTGTTTCCTTTGAAGAGGTCCCGTTTATCTATGTTTTCTTTGTTGTGCATGCTTTGGGTGTAAGGGCTAAGAAACCACCAACTACCACAAAATCTTTAAAATGTTTTGCTATATATTCTTCTAGTAGTTTTATGGTCCTGGTTTTTATATTTAGGTCTTTGATATGTTTTGAGCTGATTGTTGTAAAGGGAGTGAGATATGGATCCTCCTTCATTCTTTTGGTTATGGATATCAAGTTCACCCAGCACCACTTGTTAAAGAGACTTTTTTGTCCCATTAACATGGACTTGGTAGGTTTATCAAAGACCAGTTGACCATAGAGATGAGGGTTTATTTCTGGACTCAATTCTATTTCACTGATCAATACGTCTATCTTTATGCCAATACCATGCTCTTTTGATCACTATGGATTTGTAGTATGTTTTAAGTTCAGACAGTGAAACTTCTCCCACGTCACTCTTTTTTTTAGAATGCTTTTGGCTATTTGGGTGCACTTTCCCTTCCAAATGAATTTGACAATTGCCTTTTCTATTTCTGTAAAGTAGGCTGTTGGAATTTTGATTGATATTGCATTGAATCTATAAATCATGTTGGGTAGGATTGACATCTTCATGATATTTAGTCTTCCAATCCATGAACACGAATGTCCTTCAATGTGTTTAGGTCTTCATTGATTTATTTTAGCATTGTTTTGTAGTTTTCTTCATATAGTTCCTGTATTTCTTTGGTTGAATTGATTTCTAGGTATTTGACCCTTTTTGTTGTTATTACAAATGGAATTTCCCCCTGATTTCCTCCTCAGGTTGTTCAATACTAGTGTACAAAAGCATTTTTGCATGTTGATCTTGTATTCTGCCACTTTGTTGAACCCATTCATTAACTCAAGTAGCTTTCCCTTAGGCATTTCAGAATTTTCTAAATATAGGATCATGTCATCAGAAAATAGAGTTTTACTTTCTCTTCCTATTTAGATGTTTTTAATTTTTTCCCCTTATCTAGTTGCTCTAGTAAAACTTCTAGTACAGTGTTGAACAATAATGGTGACGCTGGTCATCCTTCAATTTTTCCTGATCATAGAGGGAAAGCTTTCAAACTTTCCCATTGAGTACAATGTTGACTGTGGGCTTTATACATATGTCTTTCAACATATTGAGGAATTTTTCTTCTATTCCTATTTTTGAAGTGTTTTTATCAAGAAAGGATGCTGGATTTTGTCAGCTTTTTCTGCATCACTTGAGAAAATCATGTGTGTTTTTTTTGCCTCAATTTGTTAATATGTTGTATTACATTGATTGATTTTCTTATGTTGAAGCAGGCTTGCATACCAGGAATAAATCCTACTTGGTTGTTATGTATAAGTCTTTTGATATGTTGTTAGATTTGATTTGCAAGTATTTTGTTGAGAATTTTTGCATCTATATTCATTAGAGGGATTGGACTGTAACTTTCTTTTCTTGTAGTGTCTTTATCTGGCTTTGGTATTAGGGTGATGTTGGCTTCATAAAATGTGTGGGGTAATTTTCCCTCCTATTCAATTTTTTGAAAGAGTTTAAACAGGATTGTTGTTAATTCTTCTTGAAATGCTTGGTAGAATTTATCTGTGAGGCCATCTGGTCCTAGACTTTTCTTTGTTGGGAGATTTTTGATGATAGATTCAATCTTTTTAAATGTGATTGGTTTGTTAAGTTCTTGTATATCTTGTACACAACCTACAATGTATAGGTTGTTTTCACATTTCTAGGCATTTGTCCATTTCATCTAGGTTGTCTACTTTGTTGGCATACAGTTTCTCATAATATCCTCTTAGAATCCTTTTATTTTCTGTGGGGTCAGTCATAACTTCCTCCCTTTCATTTCTGATTGTAGCTATTTGCATCTCTCTCTATTTTTCTTTGTTAGTTTAGCTAGGGGGTTGTCAATTTTATTGATCTTCTCAGAAAACCAGCTTTTGGTTTTGTTGGTTATCTCTATTGTTTTTTTTTTTTCTCAATTTCATTTATTTCTGCTCTAATCTTCATTATTTCTTTCCTTCTGCTTATTTTGGGATTGATTTGCTGAGTTTTTTTTTCCTACTTCCTCTAGTTGTTCAATTAAATCTTTGGGTTTAGCTCTTTCTTCTCTTTTAATATAGGTTTTTAGGATTATACATTTCTCTCTCAATACTGCCTTTGTGTATCCCATAAATTTTGATTAGTTGTGTTCTCATTTCCATTTGTCTCAGTATATTTACTGATTTCCCTTGCAATTTCTTCTTTGACTCACTGATCATTTAGGAGTATGTTGTTCAGCCTCCACACATTTGTGAATTTACCTCTTTCCTGTCTATTATTGATTTCCAATTTCTTTCCATTATGATCTGTGGAGGTGCTTTGTGTAATTTCAATCTTTTTCAATTTATTGAAAACTGCAGTGTGCCCTAACATGTGGTCTATCCATGGGCAACTGAGAAGATTGTATAACCCACTGAATTTAGATGCAATGTTCTGTATATGTCTGTTAGGTTCAACTCATTTATCATATTGTTCAATTTCTCTGTTTCCTTGTTAATCTGATCTAAACGTTTTATTTAGTGATGTGAGTGGTGTATTAAAGCCTCCAGTGATTATGGCAAAGATATCTATGTCTCCCTTCAGTTTTGACAGTGTTTGTGTTGTACATCTTGGGATACCTTGATAAGGTACATAGATATTTATGACTTATATCTTCCTGGTGCATTGTACCTTTAATTAATATACGGCCTTCTGTTTCTCATAATTTTTGGATTTAAAGTCTGTTTAGTCTGATATTAGTATAGCCACCCTTGCTCTTTTTTGGTTACTGTTTGCATGTAGTATCTTCTTCCAACCTTTCACTTTCAGCTGCTTTGTATCCCTGTGTCTAAGTTTAGTTTCTTGTGGGTAGCATATTGATGGCTTATGTTTTTTTAATCCATTCTGTGAGTCTTTATCTTTTGTTTGGGGAGCTTAATCCATTCACATTTGAGGATATTACTGTAAATGCATTATTTACTTCGACCATTTTATTCTTTGGTTCTCATAGGTCATATCATGTTTTCATCTGTCTTTTTACACTTTTGGTTATCCTTTAGGCTATTATTTCTTCTATACCTCCCTCCAAGCCTCCCCCTCCTGTATTTTTCTTTCAGGCTCTAAGGTTTCCTTTAATATTTCCTGCAAGTTTGATTCTTTTTTATGAACTCTCTTAGTTTCTGTTTGTTTGTGAATATGTTATACTCACATTCATATTTGAAGGGCAGTTTTGCTGGATAAAGAATTTTTGGCTGGCAGTATTCCTCTATACCTTCTGTTGATTCTCTTTTCAAAGAGAACCCTGACTAATACAGCTTGGTACCAGATGGTGATTTCCTAGAGGAAGAGTTTAATAATCAAGTGGATAAGATGACCCTCTCTGTGGCTAATGCTCAGCCTCTTCACCAGCCACTCTTGTCATTGCCAATGGGCTCATGAACAAAGTGGTCATGGAGGTAGGGATGGAGGTTATACATGGGCTCAGCAACATGGACTTCCCCTCACCAAGGCTGACTTGGCTACAGCCACTGCTGAATGCCCAATCTGCCAGTAGCAGAGACCCACACTCAGCCCCTGATATGGCACAATTCCTCGAGGTGACCAGCCTGCTACCTGGTGGCAGGTTGAATACATTGGGCCACTTCCACCATGGAAGGTGCAGAGATTTGCTTTAACTGGAATAGACACATAGTCTGCATACAGGTATGCATTTCCAGCATGCAATGCTTCTTCCAAAACTACCATCCATGGGCTTGTCGAATGTCTTATCTACCGCCATGGCATTCCACACAGCATTGCTTCTGATCAAGGAATCCATTTCACAGAAAATGATGCATGGGAATGGGCACATGCCCATGGAATTCACTGGTCTTACCATGTTCCCCATCACCCTGAAGCAGCTGGATTAATAGAATGGTGGAATGGCCTTTTGAAGACTCAATTATGGCACCAACTTGGTGGGAATACCTTGCAGGGCTGGGGCAATGTTCTCCAGGGGGCTGTGTATGCTCTGAATCAGCGTCCTCTCTATGGTGCTGTTTCTTCAATCGCCAGGATTCATGGGTCCAGGAATCAAGGGGCGGAAATGGGAGTGGCACCACTCACTATTACCCCTAGTGACCCACTAGGAAAATTTTTGCTTCCTGACCCTGCAAACAAGCTCTGCTGATCTACAGGTTTTAGTCCCAAAAGGAGGAATGTTACCACCAGGGAACACAACAATGATTCCATTGAACTGGAAGTTAAGACGGCCACCTGGTCACTTTAGGCTCCTCTTACCTGTGAATCAACAGGCAAAGAAGGGAATTACTGTACTGGCTGGGATGATTGATTCTTACTATCAAGGGGAAATAGGACTACATCTACATAATGTTGGTAAAGAAGAGTTTTCCTGGAATGCAGGAGATCCTCTAGGGTGTCTCTTAGTACTGCCATGCCCTGTGATTAAAGTCCATGGGAAATTGCAACCATCAATTCAAACAGGTAACAATGGCCTAGAACCTTCGGGAATGAAAGTTTGGGTCACCCCACCAGGCAAAGAACCATGGCCAGCTGAAGTGTTTGCTGAAGGTAACGGGAACGAATGGGTAGTGGAAGAAAGTAGTGATAAACATGAATTTTGATCACGTGACATGTTACAGAAATGAGGACTGTAATAGTAATGAAACCTTCTTCCTTGTTTCATTACGAGTATGATTTTATATGTACACAAAATGAATTTCTACATTTTCTTCCCCAACCTTTTCCCCTATCATATGAAAAGTTGTATTAATTTCACATCATAGTATTTAAGGATGTAATGTTTAAGAGTGAATATTACCCAAGGACTTGCACCCTGTTCTGTGGGAAATTAATGCATTTCCAGTTATAAGCAGGGGAGTTGAACATTGTTAGGCAGAAATATATATGTATACTTGTCTGTTATTGTTTTTATTTAGAGACTAATTATGGTTTAAAGTAATGTGTATGGTTGCTGAGTTGACAAGGGGTGGACTGTGATGATTAGGTTAATGTGTCAACTCTTCCAGGTAATTGTGTCCAGGTGTTTGTTCCAGCAAGCACCTGGCTAATTGTAATACAAGAGCATTTATGGACGTCGATCACCAGTGGGTTTACTGTGTGGATGGCTGATTACATCTGCATCAATCAAGGAGATTGCATCAGCAATGGGTGATGCTTTTATCCAATCAGTTGAATGTCTTAAAAGGGGACATGATTTCAACATTCAGAGAGAATTTTCCAGCTCGTTGTTGGACAGTCAACTTCTCCCAGAAACTCATCAAGGATCCTCCACTGGACTTTCATTGGAGCCCCTGGTTTGCAGCCTGCCTGTGGAACCTGGACATGTGCATCCCTATGGTCACGTGAGAGACTCTTATAAAATCTCATATTATTGACAGATATCTCCTATTGATTCTGTTTCCCGAGAAAACTCTGACTAATACACCCTTCTTCATTTGCATTTCTCTCCTTTTTCTTTGTTATTCTAGCTAAGGGTTTGCCAATTTTATTGATCTTCTCCAAGAATCAGCATTTGGTTTTGTTTATTTTTTTCTAGTGCCTTCTTATTTTCTATTTCATTTAATTCTGTTATAACCCTACTTTCTTCTTCCTTTTGGGTTTGTTTGTTGTTTTTCTCCAATTCCTCCATGTTTGTAGTTAGGTCTTCCATTTTAGCTCTTTCTTCTTTTTTGATGTATGCATTTATGGCTATGAATTTCCCTTCAGTACAGGTTTTGCTGCATCCCATAGGTTTTGATATGTTGTATAATCATTTTCATTCATTTTAAGATAATTACTGATTTCGTTTGAAATTTTCTCCTTGACCAACTGTTTGTCTAAGAGTGTGTTGTTTAACTTCCATATTTTTCTTCCCAATCTGGTTCTCTGGCCCTTACTGATTTCTACCTTCATTATGTTGTTGTCAGAAACATTACTCTGTATAATTTCAATCTTTCTGAATTAATTGAGAATTTTTCTGTGACCTAGCATGTAGTCTATCTTGGAGAATGATCTATGTGCACTAGAGAAGAATTTATATGCCACTGTATTTGGGGGTAGTGTTCTCTATATGTCTATTATATCCAGATCCTCTAATGTATTATTCAGGGTCTTTGTTTCTTTATTGATTCTCTGTCAAGATGTTCAGTCTGATGGTGATAATGTTTATTAATATCCCCCACTAAAATTCTACAGGCTTCTTTTTCTCCACTTAGTTTCTCCAGTGTTTGCATCATGTATTTTGAAGCACTCTGGTTAGGTGCATGATTATTTATGATTTTTCATTCTTCTTGAAAGATTACCACTTTTACTAATATATAGTGTCCATCTTTGGCTTTTACAATAGTTTTGCATATAAAGTTTATTTTGCCTGATGTTAAATAGCTATTCCCACACTTTTTTGTTTATTGTTTGCTGGTAAAAAAATTATCCAGCCATTCACTTTCAGCCTCCTTGTCTGCAGGGTTTCTGATGAGAAATCAACACTTAATCTTATTGAGCTCCCCTTGTATATGATGGTTCTTTTTTCTCTTGCTGCCTTCAGTATTTTATCTTTATCTTGATCATTGGACAGTTTGATGAGTATATGTCTTGAAGTAGGCTTTTGAGGGTTTATACTGTTTGGGTTGTGCTTTTCTTCCTGGACATGTACATCCTTCTCCTTCAATAGGTTTGGGAAATTTTCATCCATTATTTCCTTCAACACTCTTTCTGCCCCCTTTCCCTTCTCTTGTTCCTCTGAGATGCTGTAATGCATATGTTTTTGAATTTTTTTGTTGACATTCAAATCCCTAAGCCCCTGCTGGATTTTTTCAATCATTTTCTCTATCTGTTCTACTATCTGTTTGATTTCCAATGTACTGTCTTCCACATCGCTAATTCTTTCTTCTACCTCCACAAACCTGCTACTATGTGCTTCCAGTAACTTTTTGATTTCTTGGATTGTGCCATTCATCATCATCATATCTGTTATATTTTATGTATGTTTACAGTTTCTTTTGTGTGTCTTCCCAGTGCCTTCTTAACATCCTTAATCTCTTCATTCAGTTCATTAAGTTGGCCCATGATATTTGTTTGGACAGCTTTGATTAGTTGTTTGATATTTTGCATCTCTTTCTGGTTTTTAGTTTGTCCATTGGTCGGGGCTATGTTTGCCTGTTTCTTAGTATGGTTTGTAATTTTTTGTTGCCCTCTGGTCATCTTTTTATCTTGATGGGTTTATTCAGTTGATTAACTTCTCTCTCTCTACTGTAGAGTTTTATTTAGTTGCTGGTTGTGTGTGTGTGTTAAGTTTTCTCTTTGACACTTTGGTCTTCTTTTTCTATTTCCTTACTGTTTTCTATGTTCCCTTGAAAGGAAAAGATTAGAGCCAGAGAAAGCTGAAAAGATAAGAAAAGAAAAAGGATAATAGTAATAATAATAGTAACAGTTAGAAGAGGGACCATATAAGGTTTAGGAAAATGAATATTTAACTCATGTAAGCAGTGTAGAGAATAAAAAAGTGGAGTACCTACAATGAAATGTGAAATCAAATACAGAAAAATATATAGAATGATTTAAAAAGCCAGAATGATGAGGAGAGAGAGAAAGAGAAAAGAAAGCACACACACACAAAAGTTACTTTAAAAAAAGCAGAAAGGACAAGATACAAATAGAAACCAGAAAAATTGAGGGCCAAATAAAGAAAGGTGGAATGTAAGAACAGCAACAGAAAGCAGAAGATAGAAAGATGAAGGAATGAAAAGAGATAGCATTGGTTCACAAAATCAGTATACCCAGGAAATGGGAAATCAAGGAAGAAGAAGCACAATAAAGAAGAAACAAGCCAAAAGCACCTAATTTTAAAAAAGGGAGCATGGAGGATAAAGGAAAGAAAAACAAGAAACAAACAAACAAACAAAAAACCCAAACACAGCAGAAAGCAGTCAAACAAAAACTAAGGAACAACAGCATTCCTTCTTAGGCACTTGTGAAGTTTCTAAGGCTGCTGGTGTTCATCAATCAATCACCCTGCAGCCTTCTCTCTGCAGGTTTTGAAGTGAGTTTTAGCAAGTAAACTAAGTTATTTTTTTTTAAAGTAACCTTTCTTTAGGAAAAATAAGAGACACAAGAAAAGCTAATACAAAAATAATGTCTGTGTTTTCCCTGTCCTAACATATAATCAGCTGGATATTTGATATCCATGTGGATCACTACCCTAAGAGAAGCCAGGAATCAAACTAGTGATTTCATATATTCAAGGCAGAAACTTCCACTGAGCTAAATTTTCTTGTTGGGTCAGTTAGCTGTTGAGAAACCTATCCAGTCACTTTCCCTTTGGCAGCTTTGACTATTCTAGGGCAGCAAGATTCAACAGGCTGTGTGATCAGATCCCCCCTGCCCTCTCCTGGTCAGGTTGAATTCCCTTTTGAAATTCAAATGGGATACTGGTGACTATATTCACTGGACAGAAATGATTCTCAACCCTCTTCTAGACTACCCCTTCCTCCCAGAGAACCCAAATAGGCACTTGGAAACTTATTAAGTGCTTCCTACTGCCTGACTCCCTTAGGGAAGTTGAAATTTTGATAGTTTTCAGCACGGAACTAGACTCCACCCACTCACAGACCAAGGTGGTTAGGTAAACCAGGCTTCCTCAGCAGATTCTCCTCTCCTCTTTGCCTGGTGCCATCTTGAGCCACTGATATGCTCCCCAAAGCTCAAAGGGAGTCCAGGCAACAAAACCCACAGAAAGAAAATCCCTCTCCACTGTTTGCCAGGACCCTCCCACTCTCAGAAAATGCTCCCTCTTGCTGGGTGGCTGGCTGGAGTAGGGGCTCACCCTGGCCCTTTGCCCTGAGGGTGGGGCTTAGCCACCTGTGGTTTCAGCCATGGGGCTAAAAACTCATGATTTTATCTTGAATGATCTATCTCCCTGTCCAGTTCCCTCCAGGTTGATGCCCCAATGCTCCTGCTCCTTGGACTCCCAAAATAGCTCACTCAGACAGGATCCTGTCCCCAATCAGCCATCTTGCAAGAGAGCTGGTGAGTACCCAATTAAATGGGTGCCATCTTGCTCCACCCATCTCTCAATATCTTCTTGATTTCATTTGTCTCTTTGGCCATATTGTCTTTCAACTAATTAATTTGGCTTTGAAAATGTGTGTGCATCTCATTAACTAGTCTCAAATCCTGTGTCTCTTCTGGGGCTTTGATATGTTCCTTTTCTTGGGCCATGTCTTCCATTTTCTTAGTATGGCTCAGAATTCATTGCTGATGTCAAGGCATCTGGCTAGGATGGTAGTTTTCTCAGATGCTCATTTCCTTCTCTATTGTAGTGATTTAGTGGCTGGAGTCTGTGTGTTACTGCTGCTCCTTGATTCTTGGTTCAACCTGGATGATTAGGGTTGACCCTATTAGTTGCACACAACTTGGCTTTGGACCCAGGAATGAGTTACAGATCCACTTCCTAGGGCCTTGGGGAGGGAAGCAATAAAGGCAAGAGAAAACCTCTCTTACTTATTTTTCAATTTTATCACATGCACTTGCTTGGTCTGGCACAAGGTGCAACTCTTTGGTAGCCCTCACAGTTCAATGCCTGGTTGGAGTTTGTTTGCTGCAATACAGACTGGATTAATGTGACAGAGGTTCCTGCCCGGAGGCTAAGAGCCTTGTAATTCAAACTTTCTCAGAGACAGTTCTCCAGCTTTCTCTAGCAGCCCCCTCCATTTTCCTGGATAGGAAATTATTCCACTCCCCTCTGAGTCCTCAAATAACAATACCAGTTAGTAGAAGAGATTGGTAGGGTCAGATCTCTTTATTCCTGGATCTCTTTGTCCCTTGGTGGCTCCCAAGGCAAACAATAGCTTAGTCCCACCCAGCCTGGAAGTGTTCATGGGATAATGCAGACCAAATTTGTGGGTCAAAAGGGGAGTCAGCCTTAGGCTGTGTTGCTCTCTCTGCCCTTTCCTGGGCAGGGGATGTATGGAGCCCCTTTTGTCTATAGCCAGCTGAAAGACTGAGAATTCTAAAGTGTCTTTAGTGTTGGGGAGGGTGCCTGAAGTAACAGTGAGTGGTTTAAACTCACAGTTTTGCCATTTATATCCCCCTCATTTTTCCCTGTCTCTTGAGCAGTGGTCAGCCTTTGCCTGGTATCCTAAATCCTAGAAGATATTTTTCCAGGCAATTTCTGCCTGTCCTCTAGCTATTTTTCTGGAAGAGAAAAGAGTCCTATGTCTTTCTAGGCTACCATCTTCCTGGAAGTCAGATTTTTAAAATTTCTTTGAAAACAATATCAGAATGCACAAGCTGTGTATAATGTCAACCATATGTGAGTCTTTTATAAGGCAAAAATGTTTAAAAACCTGCATCAAAAGACATTATCAAGAAACTAAATGATCTGCAGATTGGGAGACAATATTTGGAAACAATATATCTGATAAGGGTTTAATATCCTACAACTCAAGAACAGAAAGACAATCTAATTTTAAAAAGGTGAAACATTTGAGTAGACAGTTCTCCAAAGCTGATAGTAAACTGTACAATAAGTATATGAAAAGGCTCACAATATGATTTGTTATTAGGAAATACAAATTAAAACCACAATGAAATACCACTGCACATCCAGTAGGATGCCTGTTATTTAAACAAACTGAAAATAACAAGTGATGGAGAGGTTGCAGAGAAATAATAACACTCATGCATTATTGGTAATAATATAAAATGATACGGCCACCATTAAAAGTTTGGCAGTTCCAAAGAAAATTAAACATAGAATTACCATATGACCCAGCAATTCCAGTCCTAGTTATATTCCCCAAAGAACTGAAGACAAGGATTTGAACAGATATTCTTACACTGTTCAACTTTGCAGGATTACTCACAACAACCACAAGATGAAAATAAGCAAAGTGTCCTTCAACAGATGAATGGATAAGCAAAATGTGGTATATCCATACAATGAAATATTATTCAGCTTTAAAAAGAAGTGAAGTGCTGGTACATGCTACAACATGGATGAACCCTGAAGATAATATAGTGAGTGAATTAAGTCAGACATAAAGGACAAATGCATGATTTGTCTTATATGAAGTATTTGGATAAAATAATTCATAGAGACAGAGCAGAATAGTGGTTACCAAGAGTGGAGGTAGAGGAGAATGAAGGATTATTGCTAAATAGTTATGAGTTTTGATTTAGGATGGTGAAAATAGACCAGAAATAGAGAGAGATTAATGATACATGATATTATCAGTATATTTAATATCAAAGAATTGTTCACTTAAAATGGTTAAAATTATTTTATGTTTTGTATATTTTACAAAATTAAAAATTAATAAATTAAAAAAATATAAAACATAGTGCATCTACTTTGAAAGGCAGTTTGGGAATTTCTTAAAAAAAATAAACATAGGCTTACCATACATCCAGCAATTACACTCCTACATGTTTACCCAAAAGAGACAAAAACTTAAGTTCTCACAAAAGCCATAAGGTGTATGTTAACACCTTTCCATAATTACCAAACCCTGGAAGACACCAGGAAATTCTTCAATAAGTGAATTGATAAGCAAGCTGTGGTACATCCATAAAATGGAATATTATTTAGCTATATAAAGAAATGAGCTGGTTGCCAGGGCAGGCCCTGGCCACACACAATTCTACTGTCACATTTTCTTAAGTCCCAGTCTTCAGCCCACTACTCAGTCATTCAGTGAGCAGTGGGCAGAGTGCCAAATTAGCCACACATCTCCCTTCTCCCATCCCTTGCTTCCTGGTAAGGTCATCTCTTTGCACCTCCTGAGCTGTTTTGGAGGCCCCTCATTTTAAAGGGTTTTCCCACATCCCCAGCTGCAGTAGGCAGGCTCCAAGTGTAAAATGGGGGCCCCCAAAATATCTGGTGGCAGTCAGAACAGATACATCCCCTGTTCTGGACCAGCACACCAGGTGAGGAGGGTGGAAATATCTGGAGCCATGGCTGATGCCATGGTGAAAGTGGCAGTGTGCATTTGGCACTTCAACTCCCATGCACCCAGCCAGAATGCTAATTGTGTGGCAGCAGGCAAAGGGCTACTACCATCATTGATCCAAAACAGAGCAAGGATGCCTAACAAAGCTTGATCTTCCACTACTTCTTGTCCACCTGGACTGAGGACCCCCAATTCTGATCTCAACAAGCACATTGGGACATTGGAGAAGAAATGCTGCTCCATGCCTTTCACAACTGCAGTGTGTGCATCTTTGCCTACAGGCATACAATGACTGGGAACTCTTACACTGTGGTGAGAAACAGGAGGTTGGGATAGCCAGGCACTACACCACAGCTCTCTGAGGACCTCTTTTCCCATGATAGTAAAAACAGAGTACCCAGTTACCATATTGTATGGAGATGATTAACTTGGAAATCAACTGTGAGTGGATATGGGAACACTGAACCCAAAATATTGGGCCTTTCTGCAGGCCCTTATTTGCCCTTTTTTGCAGGATGTGTCTAAACTGGATGTGCCTTCCTATGCAGACATTGTCAATCTTATGGACTGTGGGCTGAAAGCACAGACCCTTGGCTGCTGCCCACATGAATGAGGCCAGCACCTGGTCCCATGCTGTCTTAACATTATCTTCACACTGCCATCTACAACCAGCTCACTGGGCTGGATTTAGATAAGGTTAGTAAGATCAGGTAGACCTCTCTGGAAGTGAATAGGATAGGTTAGGTCCTCAGAGGCCTAGGATATACACCAAAGATGTCAACATCTAAGTACCTGGTGACTGTAGGGAAGGTGATCTCAGCCATTGCTGATGTGCAATCCAAGAAACAGAAGTATGAGTTCATCCCATACAAGGACTCTTTGCTCACCTGGCTGATCAAAGAGAATTTGTGTGGGAACTCAGGTATAGCAATGATGCCACCATGAGCCCCACTGAAAATTAACAGGAGACTCTCAGCACCCTCAAGCATACCTTCTACATCCAGCAGATCTTCTCCAACTCATCATCAAGGAGGCCCCCAAGTCTGACTGACCCAAGAGCTGCAGGAAAAAGTGTCCCAGCTGCAGGAACTACTGATGGCTAAGGGCTCTCAGCCTCTGCTATGGAAAGTCTGAATGTGGAAGAGATGACTCCTGTAGGTATTGTCAGCTATACTGACTGCCCCTTCCCCAGCTTCATTCTCATCTTCCCTGTACACAATGGGGAGTTACAGCCAGCATTCTTCCTTAATGTCAAGATCCACAGTGGGCCTGAGGAGGTCATAGAGGCTGTGGGAGACAGAAATGATAATAGTTGAATGAATTCTGGGAAAAATAGCTACTCAGGACAGAAGCCTAGAGGATGGAGAGAGGAGCATTGCTGTCTGAAATTTCCCAT
>JAQZBX010062318.1:0-16915 GCA_029593785.1 Cabassous unicinctus
AAGAAAAAGAAACAATGTTGAAATATTTGCAATATTTATGACAGACAAAGATTAAAGTTTCTAATATTAAAAAACCTCTTAAAAGCAATAAAAAGAATTGAACAACACAACAGAAAAATGGGTAAGTCATAAAATGAGGCAACAAAGAAGAGAAATGGAAACAGCAAATAAAGATATGAAAAATTGAACACAACTGGAGGTCAAAGAAATGCAAGATAAAATCATGACAAACTGTTTTTCACCCATCAAACTGACAAAAGTGTGGGTTTTCTTGTGTTTTTGTTTTTAAGATAATAGCAGCTACTTTGAGTTTAGGTAATTGGAAATTCTCGTACATTGTTGATGAGCATGTAAATTACCAATCTTTCTTGAAGGCAATTTGGTAACTTGTACCAAAAGCCTTAAAATATTCATTTCCTTTGATTCAGTAATTTCGCTTCTGGGAATTTATTCTAGGGAAAAACATTAATTCACGTAACAATGTGTTATAAAAGAGCTCATCACAGATGTATTTATGCTAGCAAAAAAGAAAAGATGTTTTTCCCATTGTATTTTAATAAAGACAAATCTTAAGGTAGAAGACTTTGCAGCCATTACAAGTTATAATTGTGAAATATATTTAATGATATAGAAAATCCCCATGGTGTAATGTTAAATAAAAAGAGCAGGTAATTTTTTATTACTCAAATTTGATTTTTCAGGTATAGTTATGAAGATTTAAAAGAGTATGCTAGAATTATGAATATTTAAAAATTGTTTTTGCTGTTTTAGGTATTTCCAAAATTACCTGTCACCATAAATCAATTTTATAGTAAAATGTGATTTAAAAATATTTATCCAATGTTTAAAGGAAAATAATTTGGAATTTTCTTCATTAGCTTGAATCACCTGAATATTTTTCTAATCAAATTATTTCTGATTCCCCAGGTAGAAGTATTTGTTGTTTTCTGTGTCTTCCACTGTACTCTTCACACATGTCTCTAACATCCAAAATATGTTATTTTTTGGATTTATTTGTTAATATTTGTCTTTTGGACTATAAGCCCTTTAATTATAGGTATCATCCTTTCTTATTAATATTTGAAAAACAAATGCCTAACTAGTGAAGTGCTATTCACATATTGCTAACTTATTAAATATGAGTTGAATTTAATGAATTTATTCCTGCTTGATTATGGAGATGGAAACTTGTAGAAAGAGTAAATAATTAATCAAATCATCCAATAATATAAAACATGTTGGATGTTGGTGTTTTAATTTTGTATCTTTTTAATTTGCCAACTTGACTATTTATGTGTTCAAGATATTTGGTCTAATCTTATATTTTCTTCTCTTATGTTTCATAGCCATTTCTAAGCAACCCACACAAAACCTTCTTTTGACATACACATTGATAATTATATCAATTTTCAATTGATGGCATACCCAGGGAAGAGTATGCTAAAAATGAACTGAATTAAAATTATCTGAAGGGATTTGCAGCTATAATTAGTGCATCCTCTCTGTGGGTTTTACTTCAGTCAATCAAGAGTTTTTTGTTTTTAGATTTCTTTGGTACTGTGTTGTATGATATGAAAACTTAAAAATCTAGTTGGGTAGAGTAAACAAACAAAAAATATATAATAAAAATGATTAATTGTAGGATGACTATATGGTTTGTGCCTATTTTCCCAGTATATTTATTACTAGAATTTCTTTTTCACTCTCCCAGTTTTGACGACAATTTATATCATTAACCTAATTATAATGTACATAAAAATGTCAAATGAGTGATAGATGAATATGAGAGAACTGGAAGCACTTGAGACCTGAGAATTTTCCATTTTTGACTTTATATGCCCTTGTTCCTGGCAGCTGTTCCACCCACTCTTACAATGGTTTCTAACTGTTCCTCTTCACCCTTTTGATAAAATCCAGGCTGCCCAAACAATGGCTGATAATCCACAAGAAGATTCCTTCTCCTCCCATTTCCGGAACTGACTGAACTCCCACCCACCTCCTCCTGCTAACGCCCCATAAAACATTCCACTTTCTTTCCCCAAGATAGAATGCTCCCTCACTCCTTCAGAGCCTTCTCATGCCTGACATTTTTGAATAAAGTCTTAAGGGAATGGTGTTCTTGTTGATTTTCTTTCCAAAGCTGGAAATGCTAGAGGAATTCAGAAGCAAGGTGAGAGTAATATTTCTAACTATTGTGGTCAAAGGAGACTAATGGAGTGGAGAAATATTTGAATTGCACTTACATGAGTGAATTGTTTATAGGCTGAAGAATACATTATATATATATATATATATATATATATACGCATACATATATATATTTAAACTAATTACCAGATATTAGTTTCACCCAAGTATTCCTAATTTTTATCAAGGCTAAATGTATATGTAAAACAAAATTAGAAGCTGGAGAACTCCCTGGCAGGTAAATATGTAAGTACTGATTAAAGTGTAAATAGAGCAACTGTCCAGTTTCTCATTCCAGAGGGTTCTTTAGTTTGCTTCAAAGCTTTTTTTTTTTTTTTAAGATTCATATTACTTGTTTATACCCCCCTCATTGTTTGCACTCGCTGTCTACTCTCTGTGTCCATCTGCTATGTGCTCTCTGTGTCTTCTCATCTTCTTGTCTTCTCTTTAGGAGGCACCAGGAACCAAACCTGGGACCTCTTGGGACCTCTCAGGACCTCCCATGTGGGAGAGAGGCGCTCAATCACTTGCACCACCTCAGCTCCCTGCTTTGTTGTGTCTCTCATTGTCTTTCCTCTTTGTGTGTCCTTGTTATGTCACCTTGTTGTGTCAGCTCACTGTCTTTCTTGTCTTCTCCAGGAGGCACTGGGAACCGAACCCGGGACCTCCCATGTGGTAGGCGGGAGCTCAATCGCTTGAGCTACATCCGCTTTCCATGCTTCAAAGCTTCTTGAGTATCAATGTGGGTTCCTAAAATCTGCATACATTCTAATCCATGTAGTCATAAATATTTCACTTCAAAAGAGACTCTGAATTAAAACACTGTGTTCTTTGTATAGCGAAAGAGCCAAAGATTTCAGAAAAAATATTTCAAGAACACATTGATTTATTAAAATGTGACAAGGGCATCATCATACATAGCAAATGTAAATGTGGAAATGATATAATCATCAAAGAATTTATGCTGCGTTCTGAGCCGCTCTTAGAATCCAGGTTGATTGAACACATGTTCTGCACTACAAATTTCATTTACCCCTGAATGTATCCTTTTGTTTTCTTCAGCAAGTCCATATGCATTTTAGTGCCAAGAATGCAGTTCACTTCAGATAGGAAGAAATAAAGTGGTGCCTATTTCTTTCTCTTTTAGGACTAGAATTTGGGTGCAATTCCAGAGCAATGGAGTCTGTCTGGTCTACCCTTTGGTCAATGCCTTCAATTAAAGGATCAAGGCCGGGACTAAATGTGGCTCAAGCTGTTGAGTGCCCGCCTCCCACATGGAGGTCCCGGGTTCAGTTCCTGGTGCCTCCTAAAGAAGACAAACAAACAACAAGCAGACAACAAGCAGACACTGAGCAAAAACAATGAGCAGACGATGAGCGAAAAAACAATGAGCGGACAATGAGCGCAAAACAACGAGCAAACAGACAAAGGAACAATCGTGGGGAGGATTAAAAAATAAGGATCAAGGTCATGCTCAAGAACCAAGGATGTGCTGGTAAATGTTTAACAATAGAATCTTTGGGAAAAAAGGAAAGGGCGGATTTGTAGTATTTTTTCCAATTTCTGCATTATAAATACCCTCTCTATGACCATGTCAAGCTACCAATGTGATGTCATTGAAAGCAGATTTGGGAAGAGATGTGCAATAGCCACTATTATATAGTGTTTCCACCGTAAAGACACACTAGTTATCAGTAACCTCAAGCCCGTAGATAAAAGTAAAATGCACTAGAATAATTATGATGAGTTTTAAATATTTCCTTTATTTTAATGTAATTCATTGAATTATGTTTATATTACTTAATTTTTAATTATGGCTATAACAACTGGCTTGCAAAATTCCTAACATTTAACAATTGGTTCCCATGAACTGGTAAGACCAAGCTCTAGCACGGCACATGCTTTGTGTGTTTATTCCTTTGTTTTCAACGTAGGGTCACGGGGGTCAGCATTCCATCAACACCATCGTGGCACTTGTTAGAAATGCAGAATCTCAGGTTCCATCCCAGAGCAATCAAATTAGAGTTTTCATTTTAACAAGATCTTCTGGTGGAGTCTACTCAAATCAAAGTTTGAGAAGTGCTGGATATTTTACTCTGAGTCCAGGTCAGCTTTGGGCAGGTTCTTGCTTAGCAGAGAGGACTGAATCACTAACACAAGTTTTGAAATTTTGTGGAAAATCTTTTTAAAGTGTCTGTGACTGGATAACTGAAATAGATCATACATCTTAAAAGCTAGGTGGAAAGTGGAATTGGGATAAAAGTGAAAATAATGGTGTATATTTTCAGGTAACGGTGAAAATCTGAAAATAATGACTTCAGATATAACATAATTAAAAAGAAACATCTATAGAAAAAACATGCAGAAAATACAGAGTTCCCATATTACAGAGTTTTCCCTATTGTGAACTCTTTACATTAGTGTTAACCTTTGTTGCAATTGATGAAAGAATATCATTATAATTCTACTCTTGACTCTGTCCATAGTTTATAAGAGGATTCACTGTGTTGTACAGTCTTAGGGGTTTTTAAAATTTTTATTCTAGTAATATACATTCAACCTAAACATTTCCATTTTAACCACATTCAAGTCTATAATTCTGCCGTGCTAATTACAATCACAACATTGTGCTACCATCACCACCAGCCAATACCAAACGTTTCCATCACCCAAAAGAAACTGTACCTATTCAGCATTAACTTCCCCTTTCCTATCCAAACCCTGCTCCCTGATAACCTGTATGCTAGTTTCTAACTCTGTGAATTTGGTTGGTCTCATTTTTTCATATCATTGAGCTCATACAATATTTGCCTTTTTCTGTCTGCCTTATTTCACTCTAAATGATAGCTTCAAGGTTCGTGCATGTTGTCACATGAACCAGAACTTCATTTCTTTTTATGGCTGAATAATATTCCATTTTATATTGTGGCAGTTTGAAGCTTTTGTGGACCCCAGAAAATCCTGTTCGTAAAGCTAATCCATTCCTGTGTGTGTAAACATCACTTTTGATTAAGGGCCTTTGGTTAGATTTCGTGACCCAGGGGAGTCTTAATCCTCTTACTGGAGCCCTTTATAAATGGAGGAAGAGAAAGCCACAGCCATAGAAAAAACTGCACAGACAGAGAGGAACCCAGAAGCTGAGAGAAAAGGACCCGGGAGCCAGAAACTGAGAGGAAGCCATTTTAGCCAGAAGCTGAAAGCAATGAGGCCAAGAGGAGAGGGGAGAGGTGAGGGGACACCTCCATGTGCCCCATTATGTGCCTGGTTGCCCACAGCTACAGCTCAGAGAGTCAGGCTTTCCCGATGATGCCTTGATTTGGACCCTTTCACGGCCTCAGAACTGTAAGCTTTTAACCTAATAAATGCCCCTTGTAAAAGCCAACCCATTTCTGGTGTATTGCGCCCCCAGCAGCTTTTAACAAACTGAAACACTACTGATTTTTTCATTTTGACTTTGTACTCTGCCACTTCACCGAATTTGTTTAGTATTTCTAGCAGTTTTTTTTTGTAGGATTATATCATCTGCAAGTAGGGAACATTTCACTTCTTCCCTTTCAATTTAGATGCTTTTTATTTCTTTCTTTTGTATAATTACTCTAGCTAGAAGTTCCAGTACAATGCTGAATAACAGTGGTGATAGTAGGCTTGTTTGTCTTGCTCCTGATCTTAAGAGGAAAAACTTTCAGTCTTTCATCATTGAAGGGGTGTTGTGTTTTGTCAAATGCCTTTTCTGGGGTGGCTGTGTGGATCATGTGGTTTTTGCCCTTCATTTTATTAAGGTGGTGTAGTTCAGTAATTGATTTTCTTATGCTGAGCCACCTTTGCAAAGCTGGGATAAATCCCACTTGATTGTGGTGTATAATTCATTTATTGTGTGGTTGGATGAGGTTTGGTAGCATTGTGTTTTGTATTAGAGTGATATTGGCCTCATAGAATGAGTAAGGAAGTGTTCTTTCCTCTTCAATTTTTGTAAGAGTTTGAGCAAGATTGGTGTTCATTCTTAAAATGCTTTGTAAAATTCATCAGCAAAGAAATCTGGTACTGTGCTTTTCTTTGTTGGAGGTTTTTGATTACTGATTCAATCTATTTGTTATTTTTCTGCTGAGCTCTTCTATTTGGTCTTGAGTCAGTGCAGGTAGTTTGTACATTTCTAGGAATTCGTCCATTTCATTAAGTTTATCTGATTTGTTGGTGTACAGTTGTTCATAGTTTCCTCTTATAATCCTTTTTATTTCTGAGAAGTTGGTGGCAATGCTCCCCCTTTTATTTCTGCTTTTACTTATTTGCATCCTTTCTCTTTTTCTTCCTCAACCTAGCTGAAGGTTTGTTGATTATATTGATCCTTTCAAAGAGACAATTTTTTGTATCATTGATTTTTAACTTGCTAATTTATCTTCACTTTAATCCTTGTTATTGTCTTCTGTTTTCTCACTTTGTCTTTAGTTTGTTCTTCTTTTTCTAAATCCTCCAGTTATGAGGATCTCTCTAATTTGAGATCTTTCTTCTTTTTAAATGCAAACATTTAGAGCTATACATTTCCCTCTCATTACTGCTTTTCCTGCACCCCATGAGTTTTGATATGTTGTGTTTTCATTTTCGTTTGCCTCAAGATGTTTCCAAATTTCCCTTGTGAGTTCTTCTTTGGCCCATTGGTTGTATAAGAGTGCATTGGTTAATTTCCATTTCTCTCTCTGTTATTGATTTCTAACTTTATCCATTGTTGTTGAAGAAGATACATTGTATGATTTCAATATTTTTAAATTTATTGAGTCTTGTTTTATGACCTAACATATTGCCTATCCTGGGGAGAGACCCATGTTCACTGCAGAAGTATGTGCATTCTGTTATTGTTGGCGGAAGTGTTCTATTTCTATCTGTTAAGTCTAGAGTATTGTTCAGATTTTCTATTTCCTTATTGATATATATATTTTTAGGAGGTACCAGGGATTGAACCCAGGACCTTGTATGTGGGAAGCAACTGCTCAACCACTGAGCTACATCTGCTCCCCAATGAGAGTTGTTTTTTTATATATATACTTAAAAATTTTAAAAAAGATACTTAGATTACATAAATGTTACATAAAAAACATAGGGGATTCCCATATGCCCCACTCCCTACCCCTCTCACACTTTCCCACATTAACAACATCCTTCATTAGTGTGGTACATTTGTTACAATTGATGAACACATATTAGAGGCATAACCACTAAGTGTGGATTATAGTTTACATTGTAGTTTACAGAGAGTTGTTTTTTTCATTTGTTTGTTTGTTTTGTTTTGTTTTTAGGAGGTACCAGGGATTGAACCCAGGACCTTGTACATGAGGAGCAGGTGCTCAGCCACTTGAGCTACATCCTCTCCCCTCCTTATTGATCTTGTATAGATTTTCTATCCACTATTGAAAGTGGTATATTGAAGTCTCCTACTATTAATGTAGAATTGTTTATTTCTCCCTTCAAATTTGTCAATATTTCCTTCATAAATTTTGGGGCTTTGTCACTAGGTGTGCATATATATATATAATTGTTATGTCTTCTTGTTGAATCGACCCCTTTCTCAATATATAGTGATTTTCTTTGTCCTCATAACAGTTTTTGACTTAAAGTTTATTTTATCTAATATTAATATAGCTGCCCTACCTCTCTTTTGGTTATTATTTTCATGGTATTCTTTTCTATCTCTTCACTTTCAACTACTTGTGTCTTTCAATTTAAGGTGAGTCTCTTGTAAATAGCATATGGTTGAGTGTATTAGTCAGCCAATGGGGTGTTGATGCAAAGTATCAGAAATCTGCTGGGTTTTATAAAGGGTATTTATTTGGGATAGAAGCTTACAGTTACTAGGCCATAAAGCATACATTACTTCCCTCACCAAAGTCTGTTGCCACATGTTGGAGCTAAATGGCTGCCTATGTCTGCAAGGGTTCAGGCTTCCTCTTCCTCTCAAGGCTCTGTGGCCCCAGCTTCTTCCAATCTCAGCTACAGGTTGGGACAAGTCTTGTCTCTCTACCGGGGCTCATTTCTCTCTGGGTTTAGCTGCTCTGCTCTCTCCACAAGGCCAGCTGTAAACGACCAGGTGAATGTCCCCTCTCTTCCCAGGGCCTCTGCCATGTCTAATGGGGCCTTCTCTCTTTCCTCATTTGCTTCTCCTCGTATTTACTTCCCAGAGCTATAGCATTAAAACTCCAACTTTTTCCTCTGCCATGTCATTTTCTCTGTGAGTCTCTGCCCACCAAGGGGGCGGGGACTCAAAGTCCCACTGACATGGCCCAATTAAAGCCCTAATCACAACTCAATCAAGTAAAAGTGAAATCTCTGAATCCAATACAATTGAATATGCCCAGACAAATGGACCAGTCAACAAACATAATCCAATATCCATTTTTGGAATTCATAAATAACCACCAAACTGCTGCATTGGGTTATGCTTTTTTGTCCATTCTACCAATCTCTGCCTTTTTTCTGGAGAGTTTACTCCACCTACATTTAAAGTAACTACTGACAATGCAGGAATTTCTTCTGTTATATAGTTATTTGGTCTTTTCAAATACCATTTTTTGTTCCTTTATTCTTTGGTTAATGTCTACCTTCATATTTGTTTTTTTTTATTATAACATTTTGAAAACCTTCTCATTTATTTCTGTATAAATTATTCATGTATTTTCTTTGTTGTTACCATGGTGCTTAAATTTAACATCCTAAATCTATAACAGTCACATTTGATTTGATACCAACTGAACTTCAACTGCATACACGTACAGTGTTCCTATATCCCTCTGTCCTTCCACCTTTTTGTTGTACTTGTTATAAATTATATCTTTATACATTTTATATCCAAAACCATAGATTTATCATTATTTTTATGCATTTGCAATATAGAACTGTAAGAAGTAAAAATGAGTTACATACCAAAAACTATTTTAGTACTGGCATTTATAATTAGCCCTATGATTACCTTCACTGGGGGTCTTTATTTCTTTATGCTGTTTCGATCCACTGTCTAGTGTCCTTTACATTCAGCCTTTCTCATTGCTTGTGGGGACAGTCTAGTGTTGAGAAATAGCCTCAGCTTTTGATTACCTGAGAATGTCTTAATCGCTCCCTCATTTTTTAAAGAAAATCTTGCCAGATATAAAACTTTTGGTTGGTTCCTTTGGAACTCCCTTGCACCTAACATGCTGTTTTTCTCTCACAGCTTTCAGAACTCTTTCCTTGTCCTTGGCATTCAACCATTTGACTACTATATCTGTGCATGTTTCTCTTCAAATTTATCCTGTTTGGTGTTTATTGTGCATCTTGAATTGCATATTCATGTTTTTCATTAGATTTGGAAGTTTTCTGCCATTATTTCTTTGGATATTTCTTCTGCTACTTTCTCTGTCTTCTCCTTGTGGGGCTCTCATAATGCATATATTGGTAAGCTTGATATTGTACCACAGGTCTCTTATTCTCTATTTGCTTTTTAAAAATTCTTTGTTCTTTCTGCTTATCAGCCTGAATCATTTCATTTGTCTTGTCTTCGAGTCCACTGATTCTTTCTTCTGCCAGCTCCGATGTACTATTGAAACCCTCTAAGGAATTTTGCATTTCACTTACTGTGGTCTTCAACCCCAGTATTTCTGCTTGGTTCCTTTTTACAATTTCTATATCTTTATGGAATTTCTTATATTATTCATTAATTATTTTCTTGGTATCCTATAGTTCTTACTCTGTGTTTGCCTTTATCTCCTTGAGCATATTGATCATTTTTTTAAATGTCTTTATCTGGTATGTCCAAAACCTGGCCTTCTTCATGGATAGTTTCTGGATTTTTATCTTGTTTCTTTGGATGGGGCATCATTTATTGTTTCTTTGTTTATCTTGTAATCTTTTGTGCACACAGTACATTTTAATATTTTAAAGTGTTACCTCTGGGATATAGTCCCTGAACTGTCTTTTCCTAAAGTTTTTATTCAGTTAGTGATATGACAGAGATTTCCTTGATTACCAGAAGCTAACAAAAACAATTAAATCGATATAAAAACACTTTTCATGGTCTTTGCAAATTGACTCTGCATTGGCTGGTGCTCTTCTTTAGAGTTTAGCCCTACCATCAAGAAGATCAGCCTAAGGCACATGTGAAATGCAGGGTCCTTTCTACATTTTCAGAACCTGTATTTTGTCTTGGGCTTTTGTAGGAATTTCAATGCTCCCACTATTCCTTATATAATACACTTTATCCCCCTCCTTAGTGCTCTATTTTGTGACTTAAAGCAGGTAATCCTTTGCCCAGGCTGCTTTAACTTAATTGCTTCTTACACTGCTTTAGATATCCACAAGCTTCTTCTGTCTGGCAGGTCAATTTCTGGGAGGGTGAGCCAGAGATGAGTTTCCTGTTTAGTCTTTTGGGCTGCCACCTAAAAGATTTGCCAAATTGCCACTGCATTGCATGTACCAAAGTATGCACATAAAAGTTACTCTTGCCCCTGCAGAAAGGGTCAGGCACTCATAGTAAGAGCACAAGTTGACTCCACACTCTACCAGGGAAGGTGGTGAGGGAGGGTCAGCAAGGTGCATGAGCTTGTCTACCATTTTTAAAGCTGTGTTTTCTTGATTTAGCACTTGCCCAGTTATGCAACTATTTAACTTTTTTTTTTTCAGAATTGTGAGGAAGATGGATCTGCCAGTTTTGTTTGTTGTTTAAAGATTCTGTGGGGGAATGCACCTTGGAGCATCTTATGCCACAAATTTGGTCAACTGGAAGCTCACAATTAACCACATGTATTTTTATGAAAAGAAAATATCTGTAAGAATCTGCCCTAAAGTGATAATGGTAGTTATCTCTGAGTAGAAGAATTGAGGGATAACTTTCTTTTTGCCGTTCTCTATTTTCTAATTTTCTACAGTGTTTGAATTACTTCCATGATAAAATATTTGTTATTTAAAAATATTAAAATCATTGTAATAAATAATGCATTCATAGAAAATAAAAATTTTCAGGTTTAAAAAACAGAATTTTTAATTCAATGTTTTGGATGTTGTATTGGTTACAATAAGGAGTGGTTGAATGGGAAAGGAAATTTTGACTTGGTGTAGGCCTGGGCATCCAGATCACATTTCTGGGATAATTTATTGGACTGTGGGGATAAACATTAATCAGATTCTAGATGGGTGTTGAGGGGCCAGGGTAAGATTGATATTTATTTTCTTGTGCTGCATGGCTCAGAAATGCTGCTTTGACACAAATATGTGTGTGGCCAACCTGCCTCTACCAAGATTATTCTTCAGATTATTGGAATTTGACCTAAAGAATTAGACATGAGGCAGTCTCTGAAATCCAAATCTCTTGTAAATTAGTACTAAATTATAAATAAGGTCTATGCATGTATGCCTCAGTCTTTCAATATTTCCAGAAAAGATTTTTATTATTTGTGGTGTTATTTCAAACCGTTGTGAGAGCCATTGCAAATGCAGGCATTTACTTTTCAAGTTCTGAGTCCTGTATTTTTATAGTGTCTGATTTGCACACACTACCAGGTTACAATAGGCCTAGTTTATCAGCTCTAAGACACTGTATTTGACTAATAATTTGGGGGGAAGAAGTTTTGTCCTTCTAAATAATACCCTCTGAATAATGACAGTGTAGGTGAAGGAAAGTCATTTGACTATAAAGTACTATAGAGTACTCCAACTCTATGAAATTCAATGTGAATAATATTAGTCCCACCCTGTGGAGTCCTGCTACATTCTCAAACAGAGTGGCAAGAATCTTTAGAGTACACAGGCAGTGCCTAAGAAAAAGAAAGCAGACCACTATGCCTAGCCTATGATATTAATGTTTGTACTTATGAACCTTACTCTTGTAAAATTGAAACTTAGCCTAATAATTGCCTAAGGGTTACCTCCTGAAAACCTCCTTGTTACTCAAATGTGGCCTCTCTCTAAGCCAAACTAAGCAAATAAACACACTTCGTTCCCTCTGGCATGGACACGACTCCTGGGGATGAGCCTCCCTGGCACTGACAGATTAATACCAAACACCAACCAACAATGCATTTGGAAAAAGACCTTGACCTAAAGGGGGAAACATTAAATACAAACGTATTTTTATGGCTAAGAGATTTCAAAGAGTGTCGGGAGGGTGTTTCAGAGGTTACACTTATGCATGTTTCAGGCAGATCTCACCAACTGCCAAGAAAACAATGCCAAGGGCTCTAGAGACAACCAGACACTATAGATAAGGCACACAACCCCATGAAATCAGCACCCCATTTGGTGGGCCTTACCTTGGAATATATGGTAATCTATTTCTCCAATGTAACAGAGTTAGATTCATCTATAATTTCCCTACACATGATTCTTCTACCCCTTTTATTTGAATCTGTAATTAGCACTATACCCATTAAATATATGTCCCAGAGACTTAAATCTTTGGTCTGTTTATATGCTGGTTGAGCGCTGAATCTCAGCAGAGTTGCAACCAACACCTACTCTCCAGTTCATCAGACTTGCCCAGGACAACAAACAAAATAATGATGATGGACAGCCACCATCCCCCAAAACAGAGTATCTAAAACTGCAAGCAAAAAAGTTCCTCCCATTTGCCACATAAGTCCTAAGCCCTTCCTAATCTGAAGCAGAGTGGACATCATCACCCCAAAAGCCTCAAAATTGAGGAATGAAAAAACAGAAGGGGGAAAATGCAACCATGGACCAAAGTACACTTATTATTGTAGTAATGGAAGAACTTACAATATATCTAATATTGATATAAAGATAGTGGTTGCCAGAGGTTCTGTGGGGAGAGGGAGGAAAGAATATGTGGAACATTTTTAGGGCATTGGAATTGTTCTGCATGATATTGCAATGATAGATACAGGCCTTTATACATTTTGTCAAATCCTATAAAACTACACAGTGAAAAGTATATGCCATAATGTAAACTATAGTCCTTCGTTAGTAGCAATGCTTCAATATTTGTTCATCAAGTACAACAAATATACCACAATGATGTAAGATGGTATTAAAAGGGGAAAATGTGGGAAAGGGAGGGAGCAGGGTATATGGTAATCCCCTATACTTTTGATGTAACTTTTATGAAATCTAAAACTTCTCTATAAATAAAGTTTATTATATGGGAAAAAAGAACCCATGAATGGCTCTTTAATACTTCAGCATAAGGGAACTTTGTTTATGGAATTTATCTAATAAAGACTAAAATAAGCTGGACAAGTAAATATTTGGGCCATCTCCCCATATCTAATAAGTTTGTTGGCATGGTCCATATGCTTCCAGATCTTTCCTTGGTAAATATACAAAGAAATATCAGGGGACCTTCCTTAATTGATTTTAGTATTCTCTTGTGATGAGTTGAAGCTGAAGATGTCAGAAATTAAAGTACTGAACTAAAGTTGGTGCATTTGGATGCTATCTGCCTGGTTCACCTTTCTCTGGGGACTCATCTCCTTCCACCCATCCACTAAATCACAGAGTTTATCTCTTAATAGCCAATTTGATGATATATCACTCTTCTCTCATACTCACTGATTGGACTAAGGTTGAATACTTGATCCAAATTGGGCAAGGTCTATTTCAACAGGGATTTGTATTTCTCAATGAGAGAGTATAGTCACAGCTTTCTGGTCTCTAGCTACAAAATACTGAAATCTTTTCAGTTATTAAAACCAAATGATAATGAAATGTTTTCTGCTATACAATAGTGTTAAAGAGAGTGGTACTCTATGCAGTCAATTTAAACTGAGTCAATTCACCTCTTAAATGAATTTCTTCAGGTAATTGAGTACACAGAGTGTTCCCAGCTAATGTCCTTTACACAAAAATATCTCACATTAAATATAATTGTGTTATTTATACACACACTGAAAATTTCAAAGCAAACACTCTCCTTACCTGTAGTGAGCGTTGCCTTGTTCTTTTCCTGGGCTGGAATGAGAGTCACAGAGAGTGAACTGGCCTCTATATTCAGACCTATGCCTTTTAAGACTTCCCAAAATCTGTGCATTCAAGACCTGGTCAGGTTGACCAGTCATCTCGCCTCTTAGTTTGGGCTGACCCAAGCTGATTGTGGGTTACACAATGTTGTCCACTTTGCCCACTATCCACAGCAGGTGTGCTTGCTGGAACCTTCTCCAGTGTCACCATACCAGCATTGGATTCCTTTTGCTGATGTTTCCTAGCCTTTGCTCAGCACAGGTGTGTTATATTTCCTGCGTACGTGCTGGGTATGGAACTGAGGTCGTGGGAATGGACAGACAGACACTCTCCTACTTGGCTGAATTCACTGCCTAGAGGAGAGAAACACAAATCAAATTTTTGAAGCAGTTTATTCAACAAATTCAATAAATATTTATTGAGTGCTTGCTTTATCACCAGCATCTGTTTTAGATGCTGGTGATGAAGCAGTGAAACAAGCAAACAACAACAGCAAAACAGCCAAAATCCATGTACTCTAGGAGCCTGTGTTCTAGAAGATATAAAATTATCAACACTGATATGTGCTAGGAAGAAAAATCATAGAATTCAATTTTAACATATACCAGGGGGACGTATCCTAAAAAAAATTTAATTGTGATGTTTACGCTGAGCTGTGAAAAAAAAGGAATTGACTTAAGCAAAGAGGTTGAGCAGAAGAAAGCATTTCGGGCAGAGAAAACACATTTTAAGGACCTGAGACAGTCACCAAATAATTGTGAAAAAGTCCTGAATTATTAAAGAGTGATTAAGTCTTATCAATTAATTCTGAATCCCTGGTCAATCAAAAACAATTAAGTGATCATGGAACCAGTTTCTCTTGGGACTTTTTCCAACATTTAGTTTATGGTAAAAAAAATTGCTTTATTAAAAAAATGAATATTCAGTAAGGAATTCCAACAAAGAAAAATACCATAGAAGATTATAATTAGGATAAACTCAGTGCTAAAATACTATTTATGCAGTCATATTTACACAATAATTTCTTAAGCTCAAAATACAATTTTATAGTTTTACATTTTAAATTTTAATAAAAAAGATAACATTTTCAATATTGGTGAGTATGGAGTATTTAAATGTAACTTTTATTATTTTTTATGCTACTGATATACATGTTTATTGTGTAAAATTTGGAAAGTAGACAAAACTATTTTTAAAAAAAGAAATAAACAACTAATTATTCACCAGTCAAGGTTTACATCAATTTGTTATGTCTAGTTCAAGGTGTTAAATTTTAAATGATCATATGTTTTTATGTAAAAATACGTTAAAATTAGATTGTCCAGATACAGACATAAATTAAGTTCATAAACCACATATTTCTGAACTTAGTGTATTTAGGTTACTTACATATGCACAGTTATATAATTTTTATATAAGAAAATGGCAACATTCTTGGGTTCCTTGTTTCTGTCATTGTTGGGTTTAAATGACGAATGAAGTTTAGAATATCAGAAAATTGTATTCTAATTCCATAACTTCATTTTGTTGAGAAACCATAAACATTTATATGAGTTTTCATGCTGTAAGAGGTTATTAAGTACAATGAATTTTCTATCATTCTGACTACTCTTGATGATAATATATTAGCCCATGAAAATCTGGATAATGCTTTACCAATAAGGGGTTTAATAGAATTAGCTAAGTAATAAGAACATTAGGAATTGCTGCTTTAAACAATATGCTTGATTATCCCTGCTCTGTTTATTATATTCTAGCTTCTTAATTTTTCATAGTTCCACTACAGTAGTTTGTTCTCGCTTAATTGCATTTGTCCATTTCCCCCCCTAAAGATACCTAATGGCCTATCAGACTAAAGGAGTGTATAAAATGCAGATACAATAACTTATAGAGTGGCGACTAAATGATCTCATCATGAGGCTAATGCCGCAGACCACTTACTAAACTAATGAACTCATAATACATTAAATTCCCCGTGAACATGTGGCTTTGTGATATGAAAGTGGTCTATCACAGCTCTTCGTGTCCACGGTGTTTGGTCCACATGATAAGCATATAGTTCAAATGACTACATGTACAGATATAAAGTGAGAAAAGATCAAGCTTTCCCCTCTATGGTCATAAGATTGAAGCCTGGAGCTTCTACCACGTGAAATAAATCTGATTAAGAATAAAGTGATCACAAAAAAGAGCAGAGCTGAGTTGTGAAGAAGGTATAGAGGCTGCAGGATAACACTGGAGAACCTGGAATCAGCAGTCTGCATAACCCTGTTTTTGCCAGTTATACAAACCAACTTTCTTCTTTCTTTTCTTTTCTTTTCTTTTTTCTTTTCTTTTCCCTTCCTTCCTTCCTTCCTTCCTTCCTTCCTTCCTTCCTTCCTTCCTTCCTTCCTTCCTTCCTTCCTTCCTTTCTTTCTTTCTTTCTTTCCTTTCTTTCTTTCTTTCTTCTCTCTTTCTCTTTCTTTCTTTCTTTCTTTCTTTCTTTCTTTCTTTCTCTCTCTCTCTTTCTTTCATCTCTCTCTCTCTCTATGTATTCATACATAGAGAGATAGATGTATTCATTCATCTATCTACCTTTATCTATCTATCTCTACTTAATCTAGTTTAGAATGGATTTATGATAGTTACAACCAAGTTGAAAAGATTTTACAGGAGAGCTTCATCAAATTTTAAAGGAGCACCTAATTTATATACTATTTAACTGCTTGTGGACAGAAATCTTTCCACCTAATCTTGCTACAAATACCTTTGTAGTTTTCACCAAACTACATATACCATATCCCACTCATGAATATAG